>PVLD010015182.1:0-49569 GCA_004027595.1 Dinomys branickii | reverse complement strand
GTTTCATTTAAACGGTTTTTCATGCTTTCAGTGTTAGTTTTCAAAACCTGGCATTCTCTTTGGACCTGTTTCATTATTGGTAATTCATTCTTAAATTGCTCTTGTAACATTTCCATTTGTTTCCTATTTTCTTCTAGTATTTTGTCTATTTCTTGTCTGTGTGAATGGAACATTTCTTCCATCATTGTTTTCAGCTCGTTTTTTGTCTGAGAAATCATTGCGGGTATGTGGGTTATTTCTGCTTTGAGCTCTTTCGTGGCCTGTTGGAGTTGTTTTATTTCGGATGCAATCGTTTCATAACTTGAAGTTATGAGGGTTCCTGGTTCCCCTGTATCTTCACATTCAAAACTTGTTCTGGGTGGGGTTGAGTTTTGAGACTGCGTTTTGTTTCTCTGTTTTCCCATTTTTGGGTATCAGATTCAAACTGTGGAGCTATAAATTGCACAGACAGTTCAGCAGGCAAAGGTCTGCTGCAGAGGCTGCTCCAATGGTTACTTCTCTTTGGGAGAATGTCCCTTAAGCTGTCTGCTGAGATTTCTGCTTTTACTCCCTACCCCAAGACCTTGCCGGGGCAAATAAACAGCTCGCCACCCCAGGATTCTTGCAGATAGGCCACTCAGGTGTTCCTCCCTGGGTGGAGCTCCTTCCCCCCTCGCAAAACCCGTTGGGGCGCCTAAGTAGGTCTTCCCACCCGGGAGATCCCACAGTCCTTAAAGCTGCTTTGATGTCTCTCGCTGGGCTGAGCTTCTTCCCGATTCAGGAAAAACCGGTTAGAGCACGCACTTAACTCTCCCTGTGATCGTGCAGACAGGAGTGCCGTTCAGATGTTTTTCCCTGGATGGAGATTTTCTCCGACTCAGAAATCCCGCCGGCCGGTCGCTGTTGCTCCAGTTCGCGCAGCGCTGGCTGTGGGGGTGGGGTTTTGAGCGGGATCCTGGAGCGCTGCCCGGTTTGGTGCAGTTTGTCCCAGTAGCGCGTTCTCTGTCGGGTTCAGGAGCTGAAGCCGTTCTTCCCTCCGCACTCGCTTTCTCGGCTGGTCGTCTTCTTCCCGGAAGTCCTCATTTCTGTCTTCATATAGCTATATTTCATTGTTTGGGTTGTAATCCTCTGGGAGTTTCTCTCTCTGCTGCCTACCCGGTCGCCATCTTCCCGGAAGTCCTCTTTCCTTTTTGTTTTTGCTGCTTTTGCTGTTTTCTCCTGCCGTGAACTGTTACCTCTGCCATGTGCCACCCTGCCTTGGGGCCAGCTGATTATGGATTGAAATCTCCACAAACTGTGAGCCAAATAAACCTTTTCTTCCTTAATTTTGGCTGTCAGGCATTTTGTCTCAGCAATGTGAGACAAGTAACCGAGACAGAATTTGGTGCCAAGAGTGGGGCCACTGCTGTGACTATAGCTGACCATGTGGTTCAAGAACATTTGGGAATGGCTTGTGGGAAGTGTGTGGAAAGGTTTGGAGATTCTGTCTTAAAGAGAAGTGCTACAACATCTTTGGTTGTCCTGTATGGGAGATTCTGGTCATAACTCAGAAGACCAGAAAGCTCATAGAAACCCTGCTGGTAAAGAGCAGACTCAGGAGGTTTCTGCTGGGATGAAGGACTGCACTGGTTGTTGGACTCCAGATGATGTGTGTTATGGCTTGGCAGAAAGTTCATCTGCATTTTTCTCTTGTCCAGAGAATTTTCCTGAGACTGATTAAAGGTGATGGACTGATTAATCTGGCAAAAGAAATTTCAAGGCTGTTGAATGTTGAGGTAGTGGCATGGCTATTGTGAGGGCTTTAATACAGATTTATGTTGAGAATCAAGAACAAAGAGCCCAGTAGAATGCTTTAAAATGTTGTGTTTGGCGAGAAAGGAAGCTCTAGTAAAGCTGTGGATTGCAAAGATAGAGTTGAGGAGATCTCAGTTGCTGAGAAGGAACAGGAGACTAGAAAAGATGGCCTGAGGGCATCACAAGAAGCAGCAGGACTACACCTTTTGCAGCCTCAACCTACAAAAGTGATAGACTTTGCTTTGAGGGGGAAGCCACAGAGCACCATGTTCCAGAATGATGGCAGCCACATAAGGTTCCAGAATGGTGGCAGCATAGAGAATTTGTTCCTTAGAATTGGATTCAGAGTGCTCAGCTGTCCAGGCCCACAACAGGTACAGCCAAGAGCAAAGAAAGCCTGGCTACTTCTCCAGCTGGCATCAGACTGTGGCATCATCCACCTAATGCTGGTTTTAGGTGAATGCAGAATGCAAGAGTTCTGGGGTTAAAAAGGCTGCCACCTTGATTTCAGAAGCCCTGGGAATCTAGGCATTGTGACCTTGAGAAGGCAGTGTGTGAGGCTATGAGTATGAAGCCAAAAGTGCAGTGGAAAACCAGAAGTTTGGTAAAACCAAGAATGTGGGTCATCTAAGGAAAGCTGCATGAATTAAGCAGAGAGGGCCTAAGAGAGCCATAGAAGCTACAACCCCAGAAGTGCCATAGGGGCCGAGTCACACAAACCTTTTGGAGCTCATAATTTGCCACAGATAGTCTTGGATGTTCCACATGGAACCACAGAACTTAATGTTTGCCCTGATGGATTTTGGACTTGCTTTGGTCCCAATGCTTTGTATCCCCCTTTGTCCTCTTTGGAATGGTAATATTTTCCTTATGCCATTAAATGTTGGAAGTGTTTAACTTTTCAGTTGTACAGGGGCTCACAGCTAAGAGTTTACCTTATGTCTTGGAGAAGACTTGGGACTTGGACTTTTCAGCAATGCCAAAACTGTTAGGACTTTGGTAACTCTTAGAGATAGAATAAAATGCCTTTTGCATAAAGGGATGTACACGAGTCTTTGGAGAGAACAAGGGTGGAAAGTTGTGGTTTGTGTCTAGGTGTCCCCCAAAAGCCTCATGCAGTCATGGGGTAGGCTTCTAGAGTTTTTGATTGATTCATGGCCCAGCGCTGGGATTATGGGTGTGAGCGCCACACCTGCCCTGAGGCAGATAGTTACATACAGTACAAAAGGGGGGAAAGAGGCTTGCTCTCTGCTCCTGTTTCCTTTTTGCTTTTGCTATTTTCTGCTGCCATGAACTGTTGCCCTCTGCCATGTGCCATCTTGCCTTGGAGACAGCTGATTATGAACTGAAACCTCCACAAACTGTGGGCTAAATAAATATTCCTTTCCTTCCTTATTTTGGGTATCAGGTATTTTGTCTCAGTAAAAAGAGAAAGGTAGCCAAGACAACCTGTGTACATGGTTATGTCTGTTTATATGGTCCAATGAGACCACCATGATGCAGATGAAATCTGGGAATCCAGGATTAAATGACAAAATAAAGGTGATTATAAATTAATTTTTTAAGAACAAAGTATTGCTTTGAAGTAAATGTCACAGATTTCTGCCATATGTCCCCAACAGTATTAGTCAGTTGTAATTCTGTGTCTAGACTATTTTTCCTGGATAGCAATCGTTTATTGCTCTTCCCAGAAAGTGTAAATCTAGAAGAATTATCACTGTCTTGGTTTGCACAATTAAATTGCGTTAGCAACTTAGTTTTAATTGCTTCCTAGGGACTTCATCCCAAAATTACTAGAAAGTTTCTAAGTTTATCCAATCCACACTATGAACTTTAAATTGCTTTGGAGGTTAGAAATATCCTCAAAGCAGCAAACTTTTTAAGTTGCTTTGGCACTCCATTGACTGGTCTTTTAAAGGAACTTCTAGTAGTAAAAAGACCATAAACAGCCTCTACTTTCATTGTTACTGAAAGTGGATTTTATTTTGCCCCTGGTTAATTGGTTTTTCTAATAGCAATGGTAGATATTTGAAAACAGAAAGAAGTAGTTATCTTACTAAAATTATTGAGGTAGAATTTATGAGACTAGAAACCTTATAAATGAAAGATTTCTGGTGCTGGCTGTTTTTTTTTTTTTTTTTTGGTGTGTCATACTGGGGAATGAATCCAGAACTTTCATACTAAAGTATATTCCTCCAGGACTTTTGAATTTATCTTATTTTGAGACAAGGTTTCACTAACTCTTTGAATAGCCAAGGCTGGGCTAGAATTTCGTATCCTACTTTCTCAAGCTTCCAGGAAACTGGATTATGAACATGTGCCAGCACTTTCAGCTGACATTTTAATGTAGAAATATTCCAGTACAGTGGAGATAAACTCTAATTATACTAAACTGTTGCACTTAATGATTTTTAAGTAAAGTATCCCTCATTATCATGGGTATTCATGAATATCCGTTGAGGAAGACCAACAGAGCAGTTGTTGGAGCAAAAGTAGCTAACTTCTGTACAAGAAGGTAATAGGCATTTTCTCACACCTGCAGGTAAAATACCCTTTTACTGAAATTTTGTAATTTGTACTTCTTCGTGTGACTTGATTTTAGATTGAGAATTGAGAATTAAGGCTTTTCTGAGGCCAATTTATCATTCATTATTTATAGTGACTTAGAAACAACTTGTACTGTAAAAGACAAAGAAAAATCATTTTACCTAAAGTGATTTTTCCTTTGATTACATACACTATGACTAATGTTCTAGTTAATATTCTAGTTAATATGCTCTAATAAGTAGTAGGATATTTTCTCCAAATTAAAAATAACCAGAAGTCCCTTTTTAGAACATATCTTTTATATTTGTTCTTTTACCAAAAACACTCTTCCAAAACTGAGATTAAATTGCCATTGGACCAGGACTTACATACACCACTTTGTTTTAGTAACCAAAGAATAGTGATTTTTGTTAAGAATAGCATATTCATAGTGGAAAAAATAAGGTTATGTGTGATGGTTAAAATTGGTGGACAATATTCTTTCACATACTTTAGATTTATTGTGGATTATTTGGTCAAAGTTTTGTGGTAACATTGCATTAAAGTAATTTCCAATTCACAGTGCAAATTAGATAAATAACTAGGTGAATCTATTCTTCATCTATCTCTGACAAGGACATATATTTTAGCGCTAACGCCTCATTCATCAGGTCTGAAAGTCTAAGTGATCTTAGAAGATAGTAACATATTCCTGTGCTATTTATGTATCCAATTATAGGTTATAATTGCCCATAAGGGAAGCCATTAAGAATGCAAAAAATTCTTACAGACACTTCAGTAGCAGAGCTACATGCATTCCAGCCACGACAGAATTCTTGGTGGTGAAAGAAAATAACACGGGAAAATACAATCAGTCTTCTGTGACAGAATTTGTCCTGCTGGGGCTTTCTGGCTACCCACAGCTTGAGGCCATTTACTTTGTCCTGGTCCTGTGTATGTACCTGGTGATCCTGCTCGGAAATGGAGTTATAATCATCGTAAGCGTCTATGACTCCCACTTGCACACCCCTATGTACTTTTTCCTCAGTAACATCATTCTTGGATATCTGCTACACTAGTTCTTCTATTCCCTTGTTCCTCAGTAGTTTCTTAACTTCAAAGAAAACCATTTCCTTCTCTGGATGTGGAGTGCAAATGTTTCTTTCATTTGCTATGGGTGCCACAGAGTGTGTCCTTCTAAGCATGATGGCATTTGACCGCTATGTGGCCATCTGTAACCCTTTGCGATACTCCATCATCATGAGCAAGTCTTCCTATGTTCCCATGGCTGCTGGGTCCTGGACTGCAGGAGCTATCAGTTCTGTGTTGCAGACCTCTCTTGCAATGCGGCTTCCTTTCTGTGGGGATAATGTCATTAATCACTTTACCTGTGAAATCTTGGCTGTCTTAAAATTGGCTTGTGCTGATATTTCCATAAATGTTATTAGCATGGCTGTCGCTAATGTGATTTTTCTTGCGGCCTCAGTTCTTTTCATCTTTGTTTCATATGTTTTCATTCTCTCCACCACCCTGAGAATTCCTTCTGCTGAGGGAAGACGCAAAGCCTTTTCCACCTGCTCCGCCCACCTAACTGTGGTTATCATATTCTACGGGACCATTCTCTTCATGTACGCAAAACCTAAGGCCAGAGACTCTCCTGGTGCGGACAAAGAACAAATCACAGACAAAATTATCTCTCTCTTCTATGGGGTGCTGACACCTCTGCTCAATCCGCTTATCTACAGTTTGAGAAACAAAGATGTGAAAGCAGCTGTGAAGGATACACTGTACCGGAAACATTTTCTGGAGGAAACGTGAATGTTATTATATTAAAAAAAGATTTTACTCTAAATGCAGGGCTAATGCTCACTTGGAGGTTCCACAATAAATGTAAGAGCTGATAATAATCACTAATTCTTGAAATCCTTGTTTTTCTGTTCCTGATATTTAAATGAAAGAGTAATATAGGGCTAACTTTTCCCCTTCGTGACAGACTAAGGAGAAGAGGAAGAGAAATTGTTAAAAAGTTCTGATCTAAGCTCTGCTCTTCCACATGGGTAACAAAATTTAGTTTAAACCTAGAATGTTGAGTTCTGTAATCTCACGTAAAAGAAAGTACCATTTTACTAATAACCTCTTATCTCCTGTGTGCATAAGTTTTCTAGTCATATTGTTCTTAAAAATATCAAGTAGAGGTGGTCCTATGAAGGACCTGAGTGCTATGTAAACTCAACATTAAGTAGTTCTTTTCATATTTTTATTGTCCATGCTTGCAGAATATGTTGTTTGCATTCACTGTGTAGTGTTGGTGCAAGTACAATAATACAGATCAATTCTTCTTTGCATTCTCTTTCCTTCCCCATCCTCTCCTCCTGCTCCATCTCCTGAGCTCTTTCTTGTTTGATAAAGATCTATCTCTCTACTTCCTGTTCTCTACCCTTGATTCTGCTCTTTATTTATAATATGGATTTCTTTATTTATAATTTGTATGTAAGAGAAACTATATGATACTTAAGCTTTTGTGCCTCATTTATTTCATTTAAGATTATGGTCTCAAGGTACCTCCATTTTCCTATAAAAATTCAAGTTTATCTTTCTTTAGGAAAGAGTAGTACTTAGTTTTTCTAAATAAACTTTCTTTATCCATTCATCTTTTGATGGACATATGGGGTGCTTCCAAGATTTGCTATTATGAATTGTGCTATGTAAACATGGGTCTGTATGTATCAATGTAATACGATTTTTTTTAGTCAGAAAGGGACCTAGGAGGGGACTAGCTGGTTCGAATGGAATTTTTGATTTTAGTTCTTTGGGAAGTATTTTTACTGATTTTTATAGTGATTGTACTAGTTTACATTCCCTACCGCAATGTAGAAGGGCCTTTTACCCTGCAGTGTTGCCAGCATTTGTTATTATTCGATCTCTTGATAATAGTCATTCATTCTTGGGCATCTCGGTGTTGTTTTCATTTGAATTTCTCTAATGACCAGTGATGTTGACCATTTATTCATATATTTATTGACCGTTTTCTCTCCCTCCTCCTCTTTCCCTTCACTTTCCCCGTATCCCCTTTCTTCTTCTGCTTCTCCTCCTCCTCTTCCTCCGCATTCTCCTCCTCCTCTTCGTTCTCCTTCTTCTTTCCCTGTGAAGTTTCTATTCATTTCAGTTGCCAATTTTTTATTGGATCTTTTATTTGGGGTTTTAACTTTTGTGAGTTTTTATATATTCTAGAAATTAGTCTCTTTCTTGAGACAGGATCTTGCTATCTAGTTCAGGCTGGCCCTGAACTCACTCATACCTCTGACCGGCCTCTAACTCACAGAAATCCTCCTGCCTCAGTCTCCTGAGTAGTGAGATTTCAGGTATGTGACACCATGCCTGATTCAGATATTAGTCTTCTGTCAGAAGTATAGCTGGCAATTTTTTTTTCCCATTCTCCAAGTTGTCTTTTCACTCTATTGATTTTTTTATTGTACAAAAGATTTCAATTTGATATGATTCCAGTTGTTGATTTTTGATACTATTTCCTGTATAACCAGGGTTCTGTTCAGAAAGTCCTTGCCTATCATAAGATTTCAAGAGTTTTTATATTTTCTCTTCCAGCAGGCTATATATTTTTGTTTTAGCATTTAGTTCTTTGATGCAGTTTGACTTTAGCTTAGTTCATGGTGAGAGATGTGGGACTATATTCAATCTTCTTCATGGGCATAGCCCATTTACCCATCATCTTTTGTTAAAGAGGCCATCTTTCCTCCACTGTATGTTTTCTATGCTTTTCCAGAGATGAGTGCACTTTGGATTGTTTCTACAACCTCTTTTCTGTTGCACTGGTCCTCATTTTCTGTTTTTGTGCCAGTTTCATGTTGTTCTAATTGCTGTAGGTTTAATAAAAACTCAAGTTTAAAATTGTGGTGCCTCTGGCTTTGTTCTTGGTAACAAGGGTTGCTCTTGCTATTCTGGATATCTTTTGGTTCCACAGGAATTTTCGGATTTTTTTCTCCAGTCCTGTTAAGAACGATGTTGGTACTATACTTTGGTTGGGACTGCACTAAATCTGTATGAGAATTTTGGAAGTGTGGCCGTTTTGACTATATTGGCTATGCCTGTCCGGGAGACACCTTTCCATTTGCAGTTGCCTTCTTCAATCTCTTTTTTCAGAACACTACAGTTTTCAGTATAGAGGTCTTTCACTTCCTTCGTTACGTTATTTCCTAAGTATGTAATTTTTCTTGGTGCTATTGTAAATGGTAGTTTTTTCCAATTTATTTCTCAGTGGTTCATTATCAGAGTACAGGAACACTATTGATTTTTGTGTGTTGATTTGTATTCTGCTACATTACTGAAATTGGTTAATTCTAAGATTCTTTTCGTGGTTCTTTTTGAAACTTCTAGTGGAAGATTATGTCAAGGGTAAATAATGACAACTTGACTTTTTTTGCTTTCCTATATGCATTCCTTTTATTTCTCTTTCTTACCCAATTGCTCTTGCTAATATTTCAAATACTATGTTGAACAGGAGTAATGATAGTGGGAATTAACTTTTCCTGATTTTAGAGGGAACACTTTAATCTTATGTTAGTGGTAAATTTGTCTTAAATGGTTTTTATTAATGAAGTTTCTTCTTTATTTTCCCCAGTGTCTTTATCATGAAAGGTTGTTGGATTTTTGTCAGAGGCTTTTTCTGTGTCTATTGAGATGATCTTGTGTTTTTTTCCCCTTAGTTTTGTTGATGTGATGTTTTATCTGTGTATGTATCTATTAAGGTCTGCCTCCCAGGATTAGCTCCAGATGACTTCATAATGTATATTAAAAATACTTACGTTCATTAAAAGCTCACACAACCCATAAAGAGTAACCAGGATTTAATCCTACTCTGTGTCTATATTTTGTATATTAATTTCGAGTATGTTAAGTTAAATGCAAAGAGGTATTTCAAGAGGACAAAAGGAATTGTGAGAAATCCTTAAAAAGTTAAAAAATTACAGTCTATTAATGATCTTGACATTTCCCTTGATAAGTCACAAGGCAGCCAGCCTCACCCCCCTCGTGGGAAAACTTTAACTCTCAGTATTTCTCTCGTTCCCTTACCTGTTCCACTTCAGTTCCCCTCGGCCACAAAAGCTATCCCCGCCCTCATTCGCTCTGGCAGTTCACCTGCTCAGGTCATTCTGACATGGGCAGCTCCTGCCGTTCAGGCTTCTGGCCGGGACGCCCGCCCGGCCGCTCAGAGCTCGGCCTGTTCTGGCCCCGGGACATCTCCTCACCCCACCCCACCCCCGCCAGAAAAAGGAGCTTAAAGGCCCCCGCTTTCCTCAACTCGGGGCTACCTTGGTCCGCTAGGTAGCCTGCCACTCTGTCCCTCCCCCAATAAAGACTTCTATCGTGTCAGAAGGTCTGGTCTGGTTCCGTGTGGGCTCTCGGTTTCTATCATTCCTGAGTAATTACAATTTTGATTTCAAATCAAAATTTTTTAGATGTATAATGAAAACTGAAATTCTTCCAAAACAAAGAAACGTTTGCTCCAACGTCCAATATAACAGTGTTTTCTAGAAATCATCTTCCAATATTTGGAATTGTTTTAATATTTGTTCTCAAAAGTTGTATAAGAGTTTGTAATACAGAATTGGGGCAAAATTAAAAGCAGGAAGACTGGTAAGTTAGACAATACTAACGTAAGTAACTGACCATCCACTCAAGGTCAAGTGTTTACTAAGAGAAAATATTTAGAATAAAGTTATTTATTGCTCCTGAACCAGAGAGACATAGTTTCTTTGTATTTAAGTGTCAATGGATTATCAGAGAATATTGTACACTGATGTGCTTTTGTCCATCTCAGGTGACCTCTTCAATGTGCTTTATTCAAAGTTTTACCTTCCTTGTCTTATCCATGTAAAGATAAGCTCATATTTTGCTAAAAGTGTTTGGAGTAATAGAAGATGAACTAATATGTGAAGTCCTTTTCTCTTATTTGAAATACTTCGACTTGTATTTTTTACTGTTTTCAATTTTAATTAATTAATTCAACAGTTAATTACTGCTACTAGCTTCAGTTAACTTGGCAATGGACTTTGTATAGTGAATAGTGAGCCATGGTTGTGAGCGTGAGTATATTTCAGAAGCTATCAAGTGATTATAACATAAAAGTAAGCCATAATAAGAGAGATATAGATTAAGCCAGCCTAGAGGAGGGAATAACTAACTCTAGGGAAACATCAGAAGGCTTTGCAGAGAATCTCACATTCTGTCTGTTCTGATATTGTTAAAATTTCACCAGAGAAGAAGGACTAATGTGTCAATACAGAGGAACAGCATGTGTTATTATTATCTTGAGCTGTGAATGAACATAAAATAATTGGGTAACAGAACCCAGTATGTGCAAGGAGACAACATGGGCATGGAAAGAAGGTGAAATCTATGGAAGGAAAAAGGGTGTTATGGTTTGTGTCTGAATGTCCCTCCAAAGCCTTCTGCAGGCTTCTAGAGTTTATGACTGAGTTATGGTCCAATGCTGGGATTATGGGTGTGAGAGCTACACCCACCCTGGGGTGGATGGTTTGCATTCAGTGTAAGGGAAGGAAAGAGTGTTCTTGCTACTGCTTCTCTGTTTTGCTGTTTTTCCATTTTCCACTGCCATGAACTGTTGCCCTTTGCCATATGCCACTCTGCCTTGGAGCCAGCCAAGCATGGACTAAAACTTTCACCAACTGTGAGCTACATAACCCTTTCCTTCCTTAAGTTGAGTGTCAGGTAATTTGTCTCAGCAACAAGAGAAAAGTAATGGAGACAGAGAGATTGGGACATGATAAGATCCCTAGATATAATTTTAAAAAGTGTAAATGAAAAAGGCTTAATTTCAAATATTTGTTGCCTTAATCCCATAAACGTAGTTGTACTTCTTAGATCACTTGTCCCTACATTTTTGTGAGATCAGTCATTTAAAAAAATAATAGATTAGTCCTGAAATTTCTGAAATTCTGTTTCTACATGTAATATTCCTGTTTTTTTAAAAAACTTTGCCTCAAAATATGTCATCTTATTTTATTCATGAACTCAAAGATAGCAGTTTCTCATAATTTCCTTCAACACCATTATCTACTCATGGATTATTTTACATGCCCTAGCACTTCTGCATTACTTAGGTGAGGACTGAACATGAGGGTCCTTACTCCATAGAATAAGTCAGTTAGTTTGTCTGAAGCAGTGTCTTTAGATATTGACTTCATTTACTTGAAGAGGGTCATCCCATAAAACACAATCCCCTGTGTGCACTTAGCAGGCAGGAAAATCCTTTTTCCTTCCTTCAGATGAGTTGATTTTAGTATGCTGTAGATGATGAAAATATAGAATCTAGAAAATCACTGGAGTAAAAAAGAAAATGTTACATTTCCCAACAGTATTATTCATCATCAAAGGAAACATTTATGGAGGCTAGCTTCATTAAAAATAACATTTTAGATGGGAATCTCAGAGACTTTTTTGATGGTCACATAACAGGCATACATTGTCACTGCCAGGTGCACACACTTTATAGACTCCATATCACAGGAAAAAGAAGACAAGTATAATAAACCTGTGTGAGGAATGGTTTTTTCCTATGATAAAAATTTTATCATCATTATGAAAACAAAAGTAGATGTAATTCAGTATTTAGGATGGAGGAGGAATCATCACCAAGGAATAAATACACAGGCAGGAGGAAGTAGGAAAACATAATAGTTAGCATGGTCTATAGATGCTATTCCCTAGGAGTGTTACTAGTTATTACTAAGAAAATGACAGGAAGGAATGTCTGTCAACTTTTGGGTACTTAGAAACACTTCTCTGAGAATGAACTCAATCTCTGTGGTCCAATTTTTTTTTTTCCAATTTTACTTTGTCATACCCAGAGTAATTTTGAAAAGGAAACAATGTCTGAGTTGAATGAGTAGTCACATATTATGTGAAGTAAAATGTAATTGAAGTAGTCTGTACAATTATGCTAGCTCTAGCTGGTAAGAGCAGTGGTAAGAGTAGAGAGATTAGTTTGTGGGATTCTTCTACCTCATAAAGCAATTGAGCTGAATTTGTAGCTTATTAGATATCCAAATTTCTATATTCCACTTTTAGAGATGCTTGAGATCTGAGCCAAGGAGGAACTATTTGTATTTTTAAATAAGTATCTATTATTATTGGCACAGTTAATACAGATACTCCACTTTGAAAATAAATATTTTGGCTGTTTAAGAAGCTCAACATAGACTTATTTACCTGATTTTACCCCATGCTAGTCATTATACCATTGATGAAGGGTTTATAGTTTTCAAATCCATTCATGTACAGTACTCATTTTGTCATCACTATAATTCTTTGAGGAAAATGAAATCTAGAGATAAAATTTGTATCCAATAATGATAAGCAAGTGAGCTGCTTTTCAAATGTTTTGATTTCTGGCTTCAAGTCTTATCCATTTTCTTTTTAACTGTACTTTCCACTATCCAAATGGTATGTAAGGTGGCTAAGGGCTGGGAATCAGACATCCTATTATATAATACTCTCCAGGTGATTGTACAGTACAACTAAGAAAGATGGCCACTGCTCTAGTCCAGGGCTTTGCAAACCTCATCATTCCAGGAATCACCTGGTGAATCTTTGTAGAAGATTCTCATGTGGTAGGTTTGAAGGGGTGCTGATAACTCCATTTATTAATAAGTTTCAGGCAAGGTGGCTTGTCCCTATATATGTTCTTACAGGAGACCACCCTCTCTGGTTACTTAGCACCACTGGCTCTTTAGTGTAACATGGTAATTAATAGACAATGTGAGAGAATATTCTGGTGCTAGTTGGAGGTGATACTATTGTGCAGTTTATTCTAGGGTTATGTGGTTTAGATTTTAGATATAGAAGCAACCACATTATACACAGAAGAGCCACCTTCTATTTCTGTCCATGAAAGTCCTTTTTTCACTCTTTGAATTTACCATTTGGGCCATAATTATAAGGAAGGGATTTTTGGTTCAGCTCAAGGAACAACCTTGTGCAGCAAGGAGTGGGAAACGAACTAACTTCATTTTAAGAAATTTAATTTATAAATATTAGCAGGTGCTGTTCCTGTTTACAGTGAATGAGTCATAGAATGTAATTTAAAAACAGTTCTGCATCTTCATGATATTCTGCTTGAGGCGAAAAATATATCCCTAGATAAATAATGATCCAGTGAATGAGTTACAACATCATATTTTCGAATAATGGCTTTTGTTATGTTGTAAGATTTGCCTATACTAGTCATTTGACAGCACTGTTCCTTAAAAGAGGACTTCTAATCCAATTGGTTCTAGATAAGACTTTTCTGTAATTCAAATTTCCTTAAATTATGCAGGCTTAAAAATAAAGAGAAAGGTGTGGATAGGCTCCTATTTAGTACTGTGTATGATTAGACTTTAATTAGCTATAGACCCTTGTTGTGATTGATACATTGTGTCAACATGGGGAGTCTAGAGGTTTGGCTAAGTAACTCAGCAGTTGTAAATCTTGGGGTAAAAAGGACACGCCCTTACCCTTCTGGGTTGCTGTTTATTATGTTAATTTGGGACGTTTAGAAGGTTAACTATGTGACTCAGAAGGGAGCTGGGGTGCTTATTTGTATTCATCCTAAACCTGTGCAAGAGGAGGGCGTACAGAGGGTGTGGGTGTAGAGGACCCTCCCACCGCCCCAGAGAGGGTAGACTATATAAAAAAGAAATTGAGGAAGGACCGGCTGCTGGTTCTTCAGAGGAGCTCCGGTCTTCACCTTCAGCTTGGTCATCTCCTGGCTTCCGGTGCAGACTGTTCAGCTTCCAGTTGGGACTCTTCAGCCTTCTGTTGTTGGCTCTCTGGCCTTCATCGTAGATTCTTGAGCATTTTGTCGCAGACCCAATAGCCCTTGATACAGACTTGCACGGACACTGCAGTGGGCTCCAGGCCCTAGGCCTGGGCTCTTCAGTCTCCAGTGTGCAGACACCCTCTGTATGCTTCCTCATCCAATCCTGTAAACCAAACTTGTAACTTCTTGTACATTTGTGTATCTTGTGTTATATCTGTTTCTCTAGTAAACCCTGACTGATACAGTGCTCAATCAACCTACTCTTAGTTGGCCACCCAAACTCTGGTCAAGGCTTTGTATGAACATTAGTACTCTGGGCTTTGTACTGAAGCTGTCTGTCTGCAGAAGATGTACTTTAGCAAAATTTCTTTTCTTATTTCTCCAAAATATTTGTTCCTATTTGGAATTATTTTAAGAAAGAATTTTATGCTGACTATGCAGCTGTACATTTGGTATTTTAATATTCTCAAGGTGACTGCTGCCAAAATTTTTTACTTACAACCTTCCTACAAGGTACACCTATATCTTTATATATTTTAAAAAGATTTTTAATTGAATACAGGCCATTAAGTGTACTTCTTTTGCGAGGTTAGAGTTGCTCTTTTAAAATTGATTGATTCCAAATGTTTGACCCTTCAACAGAGCACTATGTTGAATATATTTTTGCTGAAAACTTTTCCTGCATTTATGTTTAATTCTCAAAGGTTTCCCCCCATCACTTGTTTGGGAAAACAGAATGAATAATTTTAAACTATGGAAATGAATTATCACAGTCCTTGAGGTATTGGATACTTTCACTGTTATGATTGCGTGTTATCTTTTGAAGCAGTTTTGTATATTTATCTATTTTGACGAAAGAAAGATACAAAATGACAGTACATTCCTTTAATGGATTATTTGTAGTTACTAAACAGTATTTCTAAGGATTTTCTGTCAATATAAATACACTTAATATAGTTAAGGGAAAGAAAAACAAAAACACTATTCCACAATATTTGCAAAACCAAAAACCTAAGCCATGAAAAGCTTTTACTGAAGAAGAGTAACATGAAAAGTTATGTAGAATAAAGACTGGAAAGCTATCCCCTTCCCCCGTTAACAATTCCTAAATTTCAAATGAAATATAAATACATACGAAATAGACTGTCATGACTTGTTCGGGCTGTCAGTGTTCCCAGGGCAAAACGGTGGCAGGATGAGGAAAATACAGACAAGAGAGAAGGTTGAGGTCCCCTCTCCCCTGATTGGAGGAGAAGAACTGAACAACAACAGTAGGGGTGTCTGTTTGTACTTTGCAAAGTCAGTATCACAAGACAAAAGGCTGCCTGGTGACTAATGACTGAAATTGTCCAGGCAGGATGACCTCAAAACTGAGGTAGCCTGACTGCTTTAGGTGCATCGGCCTTGTCCTGCCCCCACACACATGACCAATTTCCAGCTTCAGCCACTCCCTAGAGTAAACCAAAGCATAATTTAAAAAGATGAAAAAAAGCAGATGCCCACTCTTATTAGAAAGGTTATTTCAGTAAGACATATCAAACCTCGGTCTGAATGGTTAAGCAGTTTCTTTAGGGATCTGGATGTTACACACTGAGACAGACCTGCAGTGCATGCCCACTTGCATGTTTTCTGCATCCTAGACTGTGACCTAAGGGATGCCTGCACACCCAGGTTATGGCATAAGGGATTGCCTATAATTAAAGTGTTGTTCTTGTTTTAATAGACAACTTAATTATATAAAATCTATCACTTATATGCCAGCTTTAATGAGCTAGAATGAAAAAAAGTACTAAAACTGCCAAAAATGTAAAAAAAAATTAATCTCACTAGCTTCAGGTATTCTGATATGACTGATTTGAAGGTATGGTCAAGGACTTGGGGGACCTTTTGTGATTTGGGAAGAAGGAAAAGAGAAAAATGGACAAGGACTTCTATTCTTAGGATCTAGCTTTATAAAAAGTTTTTAAAAGATCCTAATGCTCTGTCGCACTGTTCCTGGAAGAAAGTCTTGTCCCATGGTGACAGAACTTAAGGAAATGTCTAGGAATCATTTCCCTACGGTCAGAGCCTGTCAATGAACTTCACACATAATGGGGGACACTCAGTGTTCACTTATTACCTCTCAGCCCTGTGATTTGTTTCATCTTTTAAGATTTTCAATCAAGCCTGTGTTCTGTGGTTAACAAACTCTGTTCAATAGTTGGGTGGGGCAGTTCCAGGAAGGGGGAATACCGTCTGCAGGAGGAGTGACTGGGCAGCTGAAGCTTGGAGAACATCTGGAATATACACATATCTTTTGTCGTCTCCTATTAATATAAAGTACAGTAGGTGGCACTTTATGCTTATTAATGTGGGTGATATGTACAGCTGTTTAAGTGATTTCTTTGGACATACCTATTAGATGAAGAAGTAAAAAATTACAAATTAGCTAGTAAAAGTTGCTATTAAAAAACTAAAGCTGATTGTGGTGGCACTTGCCTGCACTTCCAGCAGGAGGAACACTACACTTCCTGCTCGAAGAATAGGGCAGTAGGATTCCATGTTCAAGCCCAACCTTGGCAATTCAGTAACTTTGCCAGACCCTGTATCAAAAAGATGGGGGTGTGAATGCAGATCACTGTAAAAACAAACAAATAAACCAAACAAACCTGAATTACTCCAGAGCTTCTAGGTAATTGTTGAATAGCTTAAAAATTTTTGAATTTGTTGTGAATTTGAAAATGCCACCCACATCTAAAATAGCATGTAAATTCCAAGTTTCAGGGCCAAGTTCAATTACTCTTAGGTTATTCATACACTTAAACCCAATTTTCTTCTCTTACTAATTTAAAAATATGAATTAAGTGACTTAATATATATAAAAGATTTGTAACAATGCCTGGAAATTTATGTGCTGTGATTATTGTTAGTAACCGAGAATTGATGTTAGCCTAATGGATTCTTTCTGTTTGCCAATAAGAAATGATAGGAGGAACAAAAGACCAGACAAAATAATAAGATTATGTTTTGAGTAAGACTCTTAGAATAATACGGTGATAGATTGTGGATAGTGTAAGGTCTGTCCCTAAGACTTCTGATTGGTTATTTAAAATACAAAAACAGGTCTAATATAATTAAGTCTTTAGGGCATTATTCTTTGAAATTTCCAAAAATTTTGATCATCTTTCCCCTGAAGCAATTTAAAATGATGGCTTAGAAAACTGTAGAAGTCCCTGAGAGCAAGAAGTATTTAAATTGCCTTCCTGAGCTTCAAGATCCTTTTGACAATTTCCTGGGCTGCACAGTGTGGCAGTGTTTGCGCACTGGCTTCAAAGGCAAATGAAATGTGCCATATATTCAACCTGAATTACTCAGTGTTTGTCCTCTTCTTACTTTGAACTACCAGAACAAAAACACACTCCCTTGGAAATATGTTGGACTGCAATATATAGAAAAGTTTAAATAATTTATCATCAGTATTTTCCAGATAAAATTTCCTGTGATATTATGGCTCTCCACCTTCTTTAGAGATTAATCAAACTCACTGAAAATTTGTAGAATAGCCTGAGAAAGTAAGATCAAGGAGAAGGAACTATGCTTTGTGTTGCCTTCTAAAAGGTAAGTTGACTTTTCCTTTAAAGGTAATTGCTGGAAAATTACTAATAACATTACGGTAGAGTCAGTCTTTATAAACCGGATTAAAACAAGTCGTGTGTTGCCGGAATGGGATATTTCTTATTAGATAAAGTATTAGGAATAGAAATAAAACATTCCAAAAGAATTGTCTTGCCAGCCATGGTGGCACACACCTGTAATCCAGCGCATAGAACACTGAGGCAGGAGGACTGCTGTGAGTTCAAGGCCAGCCTGGTCTACAAAGTGAGTTCAAGGCCAGCCTGAACTGCATAGCAAGACCCTGTCTCAAAAAAGACAAAAACATTGTCTTATGCATAGTTATAAAATTCAGTAAAAAGAAAATATGACCAAAATGTATTTTCAAATCCAAGGTAATCTGAATATGTAAAACAAATGAGTATTTGGGTATAAAACTTCTATTTTTTTTTTTTTTTTGGTGGTACTGGGGATTGAACTCAGGACCTTGTGCTTGCTAGGCAGGCGCTTATTCCACTGAGCTATCTCCCCAGCCCCTTAAAACTTCTAACTAAATATTCATTTGACCAGAATACAGTTACTTGGTACTTGCTCCATTACATGTGTCTATATATCCAACAGAATATCATGTCTCTTTGGTCCTACAGTGTTACCACACAACTGTCAGCAAATCTTCGCTCTTGATCAGAATGAAAGCATGGTGTTTTTGGTAAAGTTCTGATTTTGTAGCAGTTTATCTCGTAGCATCAGTTCAGTTTTGCTTGGTCCAGTTTAGTAAATGTTTGTCCAGCAATAGTCGTGGGTGGACAATGTTTTGTATTCTGGAGCTTCTACCTGGGCACAATCTTTGGAAAAAACTGGTTATTGAACACATCTTTTTTTCTTTGGGGAAAAAGAAAAGCAAAGAAGGGCAATGATTTGTTAGCAAACAGAAAAAGTTTTGACTTACATTTGTGTATTTGGAGGATTGTTTTAAATATTTGAAAAATTCCTCTTCTTTTTAGTAAAATATTTCTGTGGTGACTTCAGGTATAATATATGTGAGATACAAAGATAATTTAGATTTTAGATGAACGAATAGAAAGAGTCTTCATTAAAAAATATCAGCCCCTAAGTTCTTTGTTTGAAAGTATAATCAATTTCTGCTATAATAATTTAATGCTTTTCACTGCAAAGTGAGTTGACTGGTAGAATGTGCACCCATCTTAAGTAATAGATGGGATAAATATTAGTTTGAACTGGTTAAGGAAAGATCATATACATGAATCCTGACTGATGAAGTTTAATATACTCTTATAGGAAGGTGACATACTGGGAAATGTAAAAGCTCAAAAAAACAAATCAATAGAAGATGAAAAAGCAAAAAACCAAAATAGTGCTTACCATATGCCACACATTTTACCTGTATTACCTTATTTATTTTATCAGTAATCTCATAACGAGAATGTTAAACTTTTCATGTTATAGGTTAAGAGACTAAGACTCAGAAATATATTGCCCAAAGTCACATATTTAGTAAGTAGCCAGCACAAAATTTAAATGCATATATTTTCTATTAGGTAAAATGAACCCGCCAATATAATAAATTGTAGGGTGCAGTGGTTAGAAAAATGATTCTACCAGTGAGATGGCTTCTCAGCCATCATTTACCTGGGAATTGGAGTTTGGTCAACTTGATTTACAACACAGCATTAAGAAAGTGAATCTAAGGTTGAGATAAAATAAACGCGTAGTTAGCAGACAAATGAATCCAGAGTATAAAGGAATTAAAAGAAATAATGGTAAAATATGATGGAAAATAAATACCCTAAAGATGGCCAAAGACATATTCGGGGGAAGATTAAAGGTGGCTGAAATAGGTTCAAAAGATTCCATTCAAGCCTTCAACATGTGTCAAGTTTTGAGAATAAGGATAAATGGCCTAAGTGCCTGTTTATTTCCAGAAATTACTTCTGCTTTGTGAATTAATTAGACTGCTTTCAGTGGATTCTGTGTCTGCGGATAAGGGTATTACTGGAGATGTGTATCTTTGTGGGGAGGCGGCAGGAAGGAACTATTCCTGGTGAAAAACTGAAAGAGATGGCAGAGACTTGAGGAAGGTCTTTGGAGCCAACATACACAGTTTCGACATCTGAATGGATATTTCTGTAAGAAGTCACTCAAAGGAAGAAGGGTCAAAGAAGTGCTCTTTTGGAAGATGTCTCCTTAGTCACAGGCTGTCCTTCTGATCCCTCTCAGTTAAACTTAAGGAGAAATGAATTAGAAGCTGTTTGCTTTAGGGAATGAGAAGACAAGCCACAGACTGGGAAACAACATATGCAACTCCATACGTGGTAAAGAATCGTCCAGAATGTATGAACATCTCTCAAAATTCAGCAGGAAAACAATTCAAAATTGGCAAACAAAATCCAGGATGGTGGCACATGGGTCCAATTTAGCACTCTGGGAGGCTGAGGCAGGAGGATCTCAAGTTTAAGCACAGCCAGGGAAACAGTAATTTAGTGAGACTGACTCAAAATAAAAAACTAAAAAAGGGCTAGGGGTGTAGCTTAGTGTGAAGGCTCTGGGTTCCTTTGCTAATATTGCCAAAAATGGCTAAAGACATCAACATATACTTTACTAAAGAAAATATAAGGGTGGCAAAAAGTACATGAGAAGATATGTGACATCATTAGCCATTAGGGAAGTGCAAATTAAAATTAGGATAAAATATCTCTCTATATCTATTAAAATCCATTTAAAAATTGTTGACAAGTACCAAGATTTTATGAGGATGCAAGGCAGCGGGAACTCTCATACACTGTTAGTTGAAATGCAGAATTGATATAGCCACTCAGGAAAATTCTCAGTTAATTACAAAGTTAAGCATGCGCTTTTCCTACGATTGTTACCCCACTCCTGGATCTTAACCTTAGAAGAACAACCACTTATGCCTAAAAACACGGGCACAAATAAGTATAGCAACTCTTTTCATAGCTGCCCCAGTCTGGAGACCACTCAGCATTCTTTAAAAGAGGAATGGATTCATAGTTGACATACATCAGTGCAATCAAATACAACTCAGCAGTAAAAACTTGAGTGAATCTTACAGGATTTATGCTGAATGAAAGAAGCTCGACTTGGTTTTATTTGTTTGTATGACATTCTGGAAAAAATAAGACAATAGCGACAGAAAAATACATTGATGGTTGCCATAGATTATGAATAACTGGGAGAGGGTACTAAAAACAGGGTTGTATGAAGGATTTCGGGAAGATATGGGAGAGGTTTGGGATCTGCTTATGGTGGTAGTTATTTGTATCTATACACATTTAAAAATTCTTATAGCTGAATATTAAAAAGGCAAATAATCACTGTACAATATGATATTTAAATGTAGGATAATTTAAAAATAAAATAGTAAAATCATTCTATCTCTTTCCTCCCAAAAGAATTTGTATTTTAACAAGAAGTCTTCATATTATTGGACTTTACATAGATTGGACTTATTTTTTGTATAATCAGGCACTGAATAAGGTAGGGTTCTTTTCTCATCGTGCTTCCTTAGGATGGATCGACTTCTTTTAATACTTAATATGTTACTGTTGAGATAATCCTGATTGTCCTCTTAAAGTAACTTGTTGTATATCTGATATAATGAGTACTGTATTACTTTTATGGTTTATAGAAATGTCTCAGACAAGTAAGAGCCACAAAAAGCGAGCCTGAGTTTCAGCCACATTATATAACTTTAGGCTTAACACGCTTACTTTAAATTTCCTATTTTTACAGTGTTAATACTGTAGTATTTAAAAGATGTAATGTATGAAAACAGCTTCACCAAATTCCTAGGCCAGGGTGAGGATCTAGACATTAACTTCACTCTCAAACCTCTTTTCCTGCATTTTAATTTTTTTCCTTTTTCTCTGTTCCTTCCCTGCATTGTTTTCTTTCTTTCTTCTCATTGGGTTAATGGCCAATTTTTATGTGTATAATGGGCATATACAGACTTGTTATTACAAAAAAATTATTATTTAAAATTGTTTTTGAAGTTTTACAGGTAAAAGAGAAGCAGTACAATGGCATGGAAAAACCAAACTATTCTGGTGGAATTTATTCTGAAGGGGCTCTCCGGTTACCCAAGGCTCGAGCTTTTCTTTTTTGTACTTATTTTAATAATGTATGTGGTCATCCTTCTGGGCAACGGAACCCTCATTATAATCAGCATTTTGGACTCTCACCTGCACACCCCTATGTACTTCTTCCTGGGCAACCTCTCCTTCTTGGATATCTGCTACACCACCACCTCCATTCCTTCCACTCTGGTGAGCTTTCTCTCCCAGAAAAAGACCATTTCCTTCTCTGGTTGTGCAGCGCAGATGTTCCTTGGCTTAGCCATGGGAACCACAGAGTGTGTGCTCCTGGGCATGATGGCTTTTGACCGCTATGTGGCTATCTGCAACCCTTTGAGATATCCCATTATCATGAGCAAGTTTTCCTATGTCCCCATGGCAGCAGGGTCTTGGTTTGCAGGATTTGTCAATTCTGCAGTACAAACTGGATTGGTGGTACAACTGCCTTTCTGCAGAAGTAATGTCATTGATCATTTCCTTTGTGAAATCCTGGCTGTCATGAAGATGGCTTGTGTTGACATCTCAGGCAATGAATTTATCATGCTTATGGCCACGACAATGTTCACGTTGATGCCACTGCTCTTGATCGTCATTTCTTACTCATTCATTGTTTACAGCATTCTCAAGATAAGCTCTTCTGAGGGGAGAAGCAAAGCCTTCTCTACATGCTCAGCCCATCTGACTGTGGTGGTAATATTCTATGGCACTATCCTCTTCATGTACATGAAACCCAAGTCTACAGACACACTTGATTCAGATAACGTGAATGCTACTGACAAACTTATATCTATGTTCTATGGGGTGATGACTCCCATGATGAACCCTTTAATCTACAGTCTTAGAAATAAAGATGTGAAGGAGGCGCTTAAAAATCTACTGAAGCAACGGTTCTTTAGCTAGTGATTATAAAAGGTATGGGACTGTGAGCAAATTGGACGTTGCTGAAACATGAGCATTATGTTGGGATTTTGGTTACATTGATTCTTTCTTTGCCTTTTCATATATTATGTTAAATATTTTATAATGATGTATAGCATTTCAGAGTTGTTATACATTCCCAAAGAATTTTTGAGATAAAGATAGTGGAATAAGGAAAAATGAGGCAACATAGCAGGGAGAGATGGCCACTTTCTAACATTTTGAACAGACTCTTTATATTCTGTATTTTTTGCACTAGCCAGGGATATGGCTCAGTGGTACAAGTACCTGCCTGGCAAGTGCAAAGTTCTGAGTTTCATTCCTGGTACAAAAGAAAAAAAGACTCCCTGTGTCTTTTGCAGTATTGCGGTTGGACATTATGTGCCTTTTTATATTGGTTTTTTGGATATACATAGCATTATTTCATAGGCCACAACTTATTGTATCTTTCAAAATGCAGAGGGCTTTTTGTTATGGAAACGAAAGCACAACAGAAAAACCTAAAATACCTCACTCACTTCCCACTGGAGAACCTTCCATTTCAATTTTACATTAATCTCTAAATCATATAAAGCCATTAAATGCCACGTATTTTTTCAGCATTTAAATTTTCTTTTTTCCTGTGGTGCTCTAAGAACGCTGAGTATAGAGGAGGTAGATAAATACGGAGGGGAGGTTACAAAATCAAGGTATGCTTGTTCTGTAGCCTGTATTTTTTCCAGCTCACATGTTAATATTAGCATAACAGAAATGCGAAATTAAAAATGAGTACGAAAATTAGCCCACTGCTTCGGGTAAAATGTGGATAAATATTGTGGTGGATGGAGAGTCGTATCTGCTCCCATTTAGAAGACACCAGATTTCTTTGACATTCTGAGATAAGTCCAGTACTTTTCCAAATCCTAAAATTAAAATTGATTTTTAGTGAGAATACTTGTAGCCAGGTCTTCTGTCTTTTACTAGCTTTGAGAGCTGACGATCTGAGCGAGCACAACACCGAGGAACATGAGAGGGGAGGTGGCAGTATTTTGCTTTGCCTTGGATTTCTCCTCAACATTTTTTACTGGATCTCCAGAATACTGCTGACTTCCTGCCTACTATGGGTGAGAAGATTATGTTCATAGTCTAATAAATCTATTTAGTTGAATAAATTTTTATTTTGATGGGTAGGTAAGTTCCACGTTTGCTGGGTACAAGCATTTTATATAGACAAAGGTTAAATGCTTGTGGATTATTTGAGCATATTCATTCATTTCAGCTTTTCAAACTTACTTTCTTATTTTAGTGAAGGAAATATGAAAAAGTTATGAATTAAATTTAATTACAAATGCTTCTATAGTTATTTACATAGTAAACCTGCTTTCACAAGATGAGACTGTCAGTGTACCAGACTCATACTCTAATAAAACAGGTATGAGAACCTATTCCCATACATCAACTCATAAGTAGAGTTTTCTCTCTAAGAATTCCAAGAATCAGGTATTTTATTTCTTGACCCCCGGGCCATCTTGGATACCGAGACACTAATATTGCTTTCTTCACAGTTTAGATCCAACCATCTCCATAAGCTGGCTGGCGTGACTGATCTAGCTATATGTACATATTTTTATTCTAACCATCTTTTGATAGAAAATTAAAGCAAGAAAAAAATTAAAGCACATATTTCTCCTCATTGGAGATCAGGAGGATTTTTCTCACATAGAGTTGTAAGATCAAGGTCTGAAGAAAAAAGAATCATTTCACCCATTTTGTGAGTTCTTGTTTTTTGGTACTGGAAATCGAACTCAGGACCTTGCCCTTGCCAGGCAGGCACTTGCAACACTGAGCTACATCCCTGACCCTTTTCACCCATCGAGATGTATTCATGTGTTTAAATTTGCTGGACAAATACACTGCCATTGTAGTACTGATTGATTTTTTAATTATATTACTGATTAATATATATTATTTTGACACTTTGTGCAGCAAAAGCTTTTTCCAGTCAAAATATTTATTTTGAAAGGTCACAGAGGGTGATTTGGTGTTATTAGCAACATGTCTTTCTAGCTTGTGAGCATAGTCAGATATACTTCCATGGTACACCAAGTGTTTATCAGCGTCTCTGCATAGTGTTTCTGTATGGCCTACCATGTTGCAAAATCTGCAGAGTAGATTTTGCTAGATTCCCCCAATGCTCTCAATTTAGAATATAACACATAAAGTATCACTTAATATACATTTTAAACCCACAAAATGGGAAAGCCGTATGAAAAGAGGGGCAACAGGAGAGAAGCACATCCATTTGTATTTCATGTTAGTCCTCAACAAAGTTTATTATTAGAAAGTAAGAGCAGAGATTTAGAAGAAAATCCCAAACTAGATTTTTTTCCCCCACACATTATTGTGCTTTTATGCCTGATCAATTTTCAAATACTCTAAGCCTAAGAACATGTTGACTGTTCATGGTCCTGAGGCTTCTGAAATGGACACTTAAAATAAAAGTATAAAAATATATTTATTGCCAATCAGTAATTCATGTCCATCATAGCACTAAAACTTTATGACATGGGCCATAGTGTTATTAATTTGTAGATGAAGCTGCAAAAGTCAGAGCTGCAAAACTTTGTCACATGCAAGTTATAGACAAGCACACATATTCTGTTGTTCTTTCTGGAGCCACTTTCTTTACTACAGGATGCTACTTTTCCAGGTTTCTACTCACCCCATTTAACACCAGTACCTCTCTGCCACGTATCTAAAATGATCAACATGTCTCTGCAAACGATGCTTACTCACCATTTATTCGTAAGAATTAATTTGCAAATGAGGGGAAACCTGAATTTACTTGAGAGTGAGAGAAGAGAGCTGACATTAGTGCTAATCTTCCAGAAAACTCTTTAGAAACTCAAAAGATTTTCCTTGGTTCAGTAGATACAATAGCTTACAAAAATGGGATGTTTTTCACATTTATGACAGAAAAAATGACATTCTTGAAATTATATGTTCTAGTAAACTTGTACTTTAAAATCATATGTTTCATCTTTTTTCTGTCAAAATCATTTCCTCAGTGGGGTGAGAGTCCATGCTGTTTGGCTTCACATGTCTGGAATTTTTTAAGAATGTACCACTCATTAGTCTTTTATTCACTTAAAGAATATTTATTGTACATCCACAGAGTGCTGGGAACTATGCAAGCTACCAGGTACACAGTCATAAATAATGAAGGGAATGGAGGTGTATGTGGAGCCAAAAATGAGGAATATAGATCTGAAGTCGGAAAGGCAGTAATCGCCTGCTTGTTCTCACATAATGTTCCATATGCTTCTCTGTTTAGTCACATCCTGGCTTCAGTGTAGATCCCTTAGCCTGCTAGCACAGATCCTTCATCCCACTGGCACAGATTTCTTAGACTCGACCACTGACCTTTGGGCCTTCCCAGCACAGATCTGTGAAACAGGCCTCAGGAGATAGTGTTATGGGCTCTAGGCCTCCAACTGGACCTGTGGGAGGCATTGTTATGAGCTCAAGTTCTTCAGCTGGACTCATGTAGAACATTAACATGGGATCCAGGCCCTCAGTTGGATTCTTTGGTCTTCAGTGTGTGGACAAATTTCCTGCATTCTCTTGTATATGATTCCTTGGGGGACTATTATAAATAATTTTATAAAATATGTATCCTGTATTACATTGTTCCCTTTGCAATATCCCCTGTACCAATACACTATGTATGTACATTGATATTTTTCAAAGATGATTGTTATTTCACTGTATAGATATGAGAAAGGTTTTATGAGGTTATAGAAGTAGCAAAGATTGTACAGTCTCCTTTATATGGACATTATAACTATTTTTAATATTTTAATTTTACAGTGATGCTGTCATATTTATGAGAGCAATTTATTTCTATTAAATTTTATTTACTGGCCAAATTTGAACTCATTTTCTCTGATAAATATGTACAATATTGAATCTTCTAGAGAAAAACTACTATTTGAAAAAAATTAATATTTCTCCTTTTCTGTTTTTTGAGTTACTTTTTGGCAAGTTGTCTTGACCTACATTTTCAGTGCAAAATTTAAATAATAATGGTTCTAATACTTTTATCTTCTATTTACATAAATGAAAGTTATTCTAGTATTGTAAAATGAAAACTGTTGATTTATATTAAATATGTCATTACAAACACATAATATTTCCAGAAAAAGATAAAGAACTTTATTTAAAAGTCACTTTACAGAACTTCTGGGAAGATGGCGACTGGGTAAGCAACAAAGGAAGATCCTCCCGGAGGACCGCCATGCAGACACCGGATTATAGCAACGTGAGAAATACAAGTAAGAGAGAACTGGGTCCCCTGGTACCAGGAAGGATTTGAAATGAGTATCGAAGCCATCAGAAAGGTCAAACAAGATTCCTTCCTGAGAAACAGCTCGGGCGGCCACCATGGTGCAGTTAGAGGAAGGAAAGGAGGAGAAGGAGGGAGTCACCACTCCGTACATGGCCTGAGCACGCTCCCTCATCCCTACGTTGCAGCATCAGCTTCAGAAGCCCAAGCTTGCAGAAGCCTCCCGACTTGGCAAGAGGAGAGTGAAACTTGGAGAACTGGGCCAAAACCAGAGCAGAGAAGGTGCAGCCCAGAGGAGAGGCAGCAGCGGTCGGGAGGTGTTCTTGAATCCAGCTTGATCATGAAAAGGAACAACAGCCACTAAATCAGCATACCCACTCTGCAGTGACCCCCCCCCCCCCCAGTCAGCAGCTTGAGGCAAGGTGGAGACAAAGCAACAAGTGCACAGCCGGCCACACCCAGCTCTGCGCCTGCCCCGAGCCTGTGGCCTGCTACCTCTCCCCTGCGAGAGCAACTACCAGCAGAGAGCAGCAGAGAATGATGGCAGCAACCCCTGGGCCATGGCAAATTCTGGGGATCCAGCCAATGAACAAATGGGAACTGGAGCACATCAGCAACAGTGAGGTGCAGGTAGAGGTGGGCCAGATTGCCCTGCACCCTTCTCACTCCAACACCAAGCAGGAAGCATGAACTGAGGTACTGGGCTCCAGGTCCCACGCTGAACCCCCTCTGTGAGCATCTTGAGACTCGACGCTCCTTGCGCCCAACATGTGTTCCAGACAGCAACCGGCTGAGACCACGGGCTTCAGGACCCACTCTAAACTACTACTATGAGCACTGAGAGGGACTTCATACTGCTTGTAAATATGAACCTTGTATGAACCCATAGGGACAAATTATATGAAAAGCAAGAGTCATATTCTACACAGAAGACCTGAGAAACTCCTCCAGTTGTCTCCTAGAACTAATAGCTAAACTTAGTACACACCCTGGGGTACCTCAATGAGCATGGGTTGGGAGACTTCATGCCACTTGTGCCCAGCATCATAAGTGCGCCCAATGACCAGCTGTGTAAGGGGCGGGGAGCAGCAGCCCTGGAGATCGAGAGGTGGGAGGAAGCGAAGACTTGGAAGTAGGGTGCAGACCTGGTTCTCTAGCTGGGTGGGGATAGCCTCCAAAGAATCATAGGTGGCCTGCAGGGAGACACTGGCGGCCTATGAGGGGACCCAGGGGCCTTGACAGGGAGCTCAGTAGCCTATGAAGGGAAGGGGATTCCCCACAGGCTACATGAAAACCCTGAGGACCTAGACTGGGCCCCTGGGCTCACGGCGACGGGGCAGAGCCCAGCGGTCCGTGGGGGTGACCCCGTGGACTTGACCAACCCCCAAGGGCCTCAAGGGCTTGTCAATGGAGTGCTGACCATAGTGTGCCTTGGTCCCTGCCTAGCTCCCTTCTTTGAGGATGGGTGCTTTTCCACCTAGTGCCATAGTAATTTGTGCGCATCCATGTTTGTTGCAACATAATCTGAAGCAGCCATGTGTCTTCCCAATGTGAGAGCCCAAGGGAGTAAATAAAACAAAAAAGTACAGTTATTTTCAGAGGCAAGAAGACTGCTTGGGTGGGGTAACAGTGGAGAAAACTGATTGATCAACCCTACATGCCTTTTTTTGTATAACTGAGTAATCAACTTCAAGATAACATTATGTAATACCACAACCATTGTTAATTCCCTACTATCTTCTCTGTAATGATGCATTTCCTTTATTGCTTTTGAGTTATTCTGGTTTAGGTCTGTTTGGTTGTTGATATGGTTCCATTCTTTTGTCTTTAAAATAAAAAAATCACTTTACATAGAATATGTGACTTTTCTCAATCTATAACAATAGTTAAACTTCTAAATAGATTTTGGCCTTGACCATAGTTTATTGTGATCATAGTTTTTTTTTTTGATCATAGTTTAAGTGTCTTGTTGATTCTGACTATATCTTATTTAGAATTTTTAGGTCCATGCTTAAAAAGATAAATAAGAACAAAATACATCATATCATGATTATATATTACAATATATTATGCGATGTGGCTAAAGCATTACATTACACTAAGTATAGAGAGAATATTGTGGATCTAAACACCTACATTAAAAACGAAGAAAATTCTCAAATAACCTAAATTTGCATTTTAACAGCTAGAAATGGAAGGACCGGGGATATAGCTCAATGGCATGGTGCCTGCCTGTCAAGCATGATTCCTGGTACCAAAAACAAACAAACAAGCAAACATAAGAAAAACCGGGCTGGGGATATAGCTCAGTGGAATAAGCGCTTGCCTAGCAAGCGCAGGGTCCTGAGTTCGATCCCCAGTACCACAAAAAAAAAACAAAAAAAAAACAAAAACCAAACATAAGAAAAACCAAAAAACTAGAAAAAGGAAAGCAAACTAAATGTAAGGAAGCAGAAGAAAGGAAATGATAAAGGATAAAGTAAAAATAAATGAAATAGACCACAGAAATAAAATAAATTGAAGATACCAAAAGTTGGTTCTATGAAAAGATCAGCAAAATTGACAAAACTGCAGCTAGGCTGACCAAGAGAAGTAGAATACTCAAATTACAGAAATCAGAAATTAAAGAGAGAACATCTTTATAGGCCTTACAGAAATTACAAAAGGATTATAAGGGACTACTCTGAATGACTGATCAACTGAATAATTTAGAGAATATACAAATGCATTCAGAAAGACATAAACTTGTAAAACAAGAGTCAAAACTGATTCAAGAAAATCTGAATATACCAGTAACAATAACTTATAAACTTTTCACAGTGAAATATCCAGATGACAAAGGTCACTTCACTGATGAAATCTGTTGAATGTGTAAAAGAAGATTTAATAGAAATCCTCCACAAAATCTTCCAAAAAATAGAAGTAGAGAGAACATTCACCAACTGAACACAGGCCTTTAAACTAGTATCACATTTTGATGTTAGGGTAGATATGAGAACCAGGGAGGCACAAGGTAAAATTAAATCACACAGATAAAAACATTTTGTACATAGAAAATCTTAATTAACCAATTAAAAACTATTAGACTAATACATGAGTTTGGAAAAAGTATAGAACATACGATCTATCAAATTACATTTCTGCATGCTAGGAGTAAACAACTCAAAAATAAAATCAAGGAAACAACTTTGTGAATAACAGCAACAGAAAGAGGGCAATACTTAGGAATAAATTTGAGAAAATAAGTACAAGGTCCACATAAATAATAAAATATGTTTGTGAATTAGAAGACAAAATATGAAAACGATAGCATTTGCCAATGGATCTACTTTCAATATTTATAGAAGTCCCAATCATCTTTTCCTCCCAGAAACTGATAAGGGGAAATGAAAATTTGTATAGAAATTTAGTAAACCCAGAACAAACAAAACTTTTAAAAAATTGAAAAAAGATTAAATTTGGAAGTTACATACTTTCTGACTCAAAAGGTAACTTACTACAAAGCTACCCTAGTTGAGATCATGTGATATTGAGATAAAGACAAACATGCAAATCAGTGGAATGAAGTTTTATTTTGTTATTATTGATGAAATAGAGTAATAAGCCTTCTATAATTAGGTCTTCAGGACTTTATTTCTGAAATTTCAAAGGTTTTGTACATATTTTATTATTAAGGCAATTTAATTGTGCACAGTAGTTCAGATCACTTTTTAAGAGGAGAATATTTAAATTGTTTTCCAAAGCCTAAAGTGGATCTTTAGGAATTTGATTTTCTATAATGTGACAATATTTCAAGCCAGGCTCAGGAGCAAATTTAATTTTGGCTATTCCTAAAATTTATTGCTAGATATTAGTTTTCTTCCTATTTTTAAATGATAGTGATACTTTATCTAGAAATCACACCCACATGCTGTGTTTTGGTATTACCTAGTCCATGAATTTCTGTGACAGCATGGCTCTTCACCAGTGGCTGGCTCTTTGTAGGTTCAGCCACTAAAAAGGAGCAATGAGCACTCCTGCAACTGTAAAGATAAAGTGAGTTGTTACTTTCATAACCTAGAAAGTGAGCAGCCTCTGACTTAGAGATAAGTTCCAGGAAGCATGTGAAAAACGTTAACTATAAGCAAGATTTTGATTAATTAATGGCTTAAATCTGTCAAGTTTGAGAATGGGGTTTTTTCGTCCTGGAGGAAAGACTGAGTATTGCAATGTGTGTATTCATTAGGGTGTAGTGGGGGAAGTTATGAGAGCAGAAGAGTAATTCTGTATGCAGTGCAACTGCACATCAAACAAAGGATTTTTGCCCAGCAGTTTAAATTACTTTGTATGTATGTATGTATGTATGAATGTATGTATGTGTTTTTGAGACAAGGTCTTGCTATGTAGCTTAGGCTAGGTTTGAGCTCACTATGTAGCCCAGGCTTACCTCAAACTCAGGACAGTCCTCCTGACTCAGCCTCCTGATTGTTGGGATTACAAGCGTGTGCCACCATGCCTGGCTTTTTTTGTCCATTTAAGGTTATGAGTGTGTTACAAAGCATTTGAGCACTCTTTCACATGCATTAGAAAACTGAAGCTCAAACATAGTGCACAGAAGACCATGTTCCTTATAGAATTCATAACACACAACTCTATGCCTGCTGGTTCACTCACAATAACTCAGTTTCATTTCATTTGCTCAACAGCTAACCAGTTGCACTGTATGTTATGAACTGTTCTAAGGACTCTCAAACAGAAATACCTTAAGTAGAGTGCTATGATAAATTTGGAAAAAAATTTTAAAAACTGAACACGATCATCTAGAATGTGCAAAAAGATAATTTGCCAAAGCAGTATCCAGTCAGACAAAAACTGCTTGCACATTATCCTATTGCTGTTGAAAAATTTATTTTAAATTTTTGCTCTCCTGTTAGGAGGTTGCAATGATTAAAAATGAGTGACATTTTATGTGAAGCAACTTTTTAAAATATTAAAATAGTCTCAGTCATAAAAATCAGCCATGTGTTTTAAGACAAGGAACAGAACAGGATGTTTAAACCAATTAAATTTTTTAAAATGGAATGAATTTGACATAATATAGACTTCTGGTAGGATTTGTCCTTTTTTCTCCCTAATTTGCTGGTGTCCAAAGACATGGAGGAGCTGTGGCAGAATGTATCAGGATTTCTTTGAAAGGTGAAAACAGTATCATTTTTTCAGAGCACTTGTGTGTGCCATCTGAGTACGCCTTCAAACTGCATGTACCCAACTTTAAGGAGACACAGTGATGATCATTTAAGAGATGCAAAAGGACTCTTAATAGAAGAAAGCCATAACAGAGGCACGGAGAAAACTAGCGATGGGCACCATTACTGTGCTAATTGAGTCACATACACCATTTCATTTAACCCTATAGGTACTATCTTTATCCTTATTTTATTTCTAGGGAAGAGATCAGACAAATGTCACAGTTACCTATTAAATACAAGTCAGAAAGGATATTTAAACCAGGCTTACCCCAAGGGAGTATGAAGACCCCTGGTGAAACAATGATTTTTGCAGAGATTTTTATAGGTACATGCATCATCTCTGTTATTCCAAGAGCTTGACATGAGCCTAGTAGCCTTTGAGTCTCACGTGTGGTTTACTCCTTAATCCAGAAAGTCTGAAAAATTTGGGAAGTGCTATGGACTGTAGAACCGACAACAAGAGGAAGTTAGAATAGGGAAGTCAGGCTTCCTTGTGATCGTGAGGAGACCCATAATGGCCTGAAATTAAGAAGATGAGATGAAGACAAAGAGCAAAATAACTCATAGAGTTATAAGAAAAGGGCCTCTGAAAGAAAAGCATTTTTGCACTTGAAAATGGAAGAACAGCAATATTTTTGTTCCAGGAACTTCTCATGGAAAGGAAATGACATGGAATTGAAGGAGAGACCCTGAATCAGGTCAAAGAATTGCAGAGTTTGCAGATGGGACAGGAGAAGGAGATGGGCCTACGTATCTTCCTAACGTTACATAAATTGTTGGGTAGTGAGAGTCTGGCTGTCTATATGTAAAGTATCTCTTAGTCCTCAACACTTTCCATTTAGTGTGTTTATTAGTCACTTTCTTGGCACTGAGACAAAATACCTGACACCCATGAATTAGAAAAGATGTAAAACACACAGTTTACCCAGGATTTAGCTGCATCAAATCTAGCAGAATGCTTAATAAGGTAATATCCATACTTACTGAGGAGTAAAGTTATGCTCATTTTTGAAAGACTGGATCCAGGCAGAAGAGATCTCATTATTAATCACATTGGTGCAATTAGTATAAATCAAAGCAATTTCATATCTCCAGCAATAAACATAATTTAATTACCAAATACATTTACTTATCTTAAGCTTTCAAGTAAACCCTATTGGATGGATTCCTATTACTGAGGTTTAGACATAAAGTGACTTGGAACAAAGTCTTCAGGACTATTTACTGTGGCCTATGCTATAATATGTCAAGTTTTCTATTGAAGTCTGGGTCTGTAACACCTGGCAGAAGTAATTTTGTTTTAGAATTTGCTCTTTGAACCAATATATTGGTCAGATCATATCCACTCAGACATTGTCTTAGAGTGATACTTTCCACAATTTAGTATTTGAAATTAGAGTTACATTTATTAAACACAAGTAGTCACTAGGTGTTTTTCTACATTTATTTTCATTTTCTTCCCTGGTACCTTACTGAAATTGTTAGAGAAGTACTTTATAGTATTCTTAGGAACTCAACAATACTTCATAGTATGAAACAGATTATTATGATTTTTAGAGCTAAAAATATTTTATGCTTTCTGCAGTCTGTTTTATGTTGCAAGGATAAAAGGTTTACAGAATCTAAAACCTAGTGTTATATAGCCCAAAGCTGATGTGAGGCAATAGTAAATTTCTTAAGTAAAATTCACTCACTTTACCTTATTTTTCTCAGCTCCTACATACTCCACTATAATAATTAAAAATGATGAGGTCTACAATGACTAGAGTAAAAATTCTTTCTAATTCAGCATCCCTACTGTTAGGACAATAAGGTAGTGAAGATAGCTAGTATTAATATTGTCTAAAGTACTAAATATTTGTAGTGTGACTGCTAAAAACACTACAGATCAAGTATCAGATTCCCAAAAGATATTTGTATTATATTTTTTTATGAGATGGTCAGTCGGAGACACTGAGATAAGAAGAGACACTGGAGAGGTTCAGGAAACAAAGTTAATTACTCATAGGCTCTAGAGACAAAAAGCATAAGACGTAGAGAACCACATTAGGAAGATGCCAGCATAGTCAGGAGGCAGGAAACAGTAGCAAGGGGAAGGCTTAGCTCAAAGCTTTTATTTGGGTTACCATGGGCAAGGCAAGTCGGGCATGTGCATACTGAGGGATACCAACTTGGATAATTTTTGCACCCTGTTGCCTAAACTGGTGATTCCTAGTTGGATGTCATCTGTCCCTGAGATGACTAAAGTAAAGGAATAGTGCTTCTTGGGTGTATGGGCCAGGTAGAGAAGTATGGCTCGGCTTGGTATTGGTTAATTTGCATGCAAAGGGATGATCTAGCTAAGCTCTTTGTTATGAACAAGAATTAGTTAGCCACTGTTGGGACAGTTTTCCCCCAAACAGAAAGGTATTTCTAAGATGTCAAAATGTAATATATAAAAAATGTTAAAATTTAGTTATAGTAAATTATTTCATCCCTGCTGCTAGTATTGAACAGAATTGACAAATATTTTTGCCCTCATGGTTAAAGTTTATGCTACAGCCAGGGAGAAAAAACGTTAAAAAAAATAAGTGAACAATATTGAGTGTCTGTTGTGACTAAGGTGGAGGAGTTAATGGTCTAAGAAATCTAGAGAAGCTGATAGGATAAACAAACTCTAATGAGATACATTGCTTCTAAAGAAGCCAGGATATGAACAGTAAAGATTCTGGATATAAAAATTCATTTAAAGGAGCAATACAGTCTGTGTTTCTTTCTTTCTTCTGTGACATTTGCTGAGTCTTAATCACTGCTTCTGGACAGGATAAGAAACTAGATGCGGGGGATGCTCCTAAGAGGGGAAAATGTGAGATTAGATTTGGCAATGTTATGGCAATCTCTTAAAAGATAAAACTTGGATTCTGGCCCTGCTAAGATACCATGTTCTGAGGAGGCCAACTCAAATTTGAGCGGGGGATGATGTCATGATCCCCATAGTGATTCTTTTTCCTATACAGTGTAAGACGTCCGCTGGTTCTAAGGTTAGTCAGAGTAAGGGGCCAGGAAGTTGAGCAAAAAGTGACTAAAATTATGAGATGAGATCTTGACTGTCCAGTAGTGCTTATCAAAGGAGAACTGGAGTAGAGGACCCATGAAAACAAAAATTCCCTGATAAAATCATCAGAGTCACAGTTGGGGGCCAGGAGGGGGAAATCTAAAGAGGGAACTAAGCTAGGTTTTAGATAAGTCTTACAAAGTTTGATATCCAGCTAAATTATTTCAATCTACCTTTGATATAAGGTAGTCTCCCCTCTATGTTTACACTGAAAAACAGCGAATCCTCTTTCAATAAACATTTCCCAGAGACCCTACATGTCTTTTATCTACACAATTTGACATTTAGCAATAACTCTAAGAAATACTAAGAGACAAAGACAATTAAAGGACCCTTGGCTGATAAATATAGATACTGTCAGACACAGACTCTAAAATAACTAACGTTAACATATCTTTGAACATGGATAACCAGATGAGTAGAATATCGAAATCAAGAGCACTAGAAACTATAGGAAGATGAAGTTGAAATTCTGTAGTTGAAAAATATAAGGACCATAATTAAGAACTAAATAGATGGATTTAGTAGAGGGTCACATTGAAGGAGGCTCAGCAAGTTGGAGCTAGCTCCATACAAAATACGCAGGGTGACCCATGAGAAGAAAAATAAAAAGAAAGGAAAATAAAAGACTATCAGAACCATAGGAGACAAGGTGGAAAGTCTAGTGTGTGTGTGACTGCACACTCGGAGGGCAGTAAGGAAGAAAAAATGAGTAATACTCAGAATTCTGAAAGACACCCAGAAGTGCTGATGACAAGAAAGTGACTAAAAAGAAAGCCACACGGAAGCATCTCATTAGAAAATCTTAAGAAACCACCAATAAAGAGAAACTGCAAAATCAGCGAAAAGGAAAAAGTAAACAAACACCTATTGCCTTAAAGAAGCAACAATGAAATAGGTGATTTCTCAGTAAGAAAAATGAATACCAGAATAAAGAAGAGTGTTTTTAACATGTTGAAAGAGAATAATTGCTAATCAATAGGTATATACTCAATGTGAAAATATCCTTAAAAATGAAAATATTTCCAGTTCTACCCCAAACCCACTTACCACATGCACACAGAATTCATCTGTAGCAAACTTGTCTTGAAAGATATTCTAAAAGGATAATGATTCGTGGTGAAAGAAAATAACCTTAAATTGAAATAGTTAGGAATGGTGGGGTCAGGGGTGGGTAGATACATGGATCAATCTAAATGAACATCAAATGTAACAATATTCATAATTACAGATATAAATAATATGTATAAAAGCAGTAACATAAAAAATAGAAATTGTTAAGTAGAGTTAAAAGTCTGGAATTTTAATGGAATAGTAGAAAAGAATTAATGCTTACTAGAAACTTATATGTCAGAGATACACAGTTTTACTTCTAAGTTGAGCACTCTGCCACTCAAATTTTTAAAAATGCATTGCTCCAGAGAAAGCAAGAAGACAAACAAAGACTATCATAGAACACGTGGGACTGATAGAAAATAACAAGCAAGCTGTTGGATAAAACATATATCAGTATTTACAATAAAGGAAATGAAAATCATAAGAATTCATACTGCCATCACTTGTTCTGTCTTGTACTGGATTTCACAATCGATACATAAGGAAAAATATTTGATGTAAAAGATAAAAGGAAAGAAAATTCTGTCATTATTTGCAAATAACAACATGTGAACATGGAAAATTTAAATTGTCTATGAACTGAAAGTAATGTGAGTTTAGTAAGATTACAGAATATAAAATTAGCATAGAAAAATCGTTACATACCAATAACAAGAAGTAAAAAAATCACATCATCAAAACATATGAGAAATATCATGTAATATGTGCAGCACATTATTTTTTTTAAAAAATAGTTGAAAGTTACCTGGAGAAGTTACAGAAGCTCATTATCTTTCACATGGATTAGATGATTTAATAATGTTAATTAAGATGTTAATTCACTCTAATCTGGCATTTAGGTTGAAGGCCTTCAAAATTCTACCAAGTGTACAGTGAAAATTAGTAAGTAAATGCTGAAATATATAAATATTAACACTTGCAAATCTGTAACACAGAATAGATTCAAAGGACCAGAAACCTAGACAATTTATTGATCTGCAGTTGGTCAGTGTTATTACAAGAGTAGATCAATAGACCAGTGGAACAGAATAAGCAGCTCAAAAGGTGCCCATTGAAAAACTGTCATGTATATCAAAGTGACATTGTAGTGCAGTGAGGAAAGAATCTTTTTAATAAACTGTATTGGGTCAGATATTATCCATATATAAAAAGTAAATCTTGACCTTTGTTTTATACCTTACCCAAAAGTTAATTTTAAATCAAATGTAGATCTCAATATAAAAATAGTAAAATATAAGGTTTCGAGACTTATCAGAATATTGTCCTATGGATAAAAATGTATAAACAAATGTATAAAATTGTGATGCTTTGAAGGATAAAAATGTAGGTAGGTCAGTATCAGACAGGCCATGAAAGTATCTAATGTAGATCAGATTTGCATCGCTGTGATGACACATCATAATAAATAACCACAAGCTCTCAGCAGCATAAAATCATGATGATTTATAAGATTATATTTCGTCTGAGCTAGAGTTAGGTGATCTTAATGTGGTTAATATTCTGCTTTAAATCAGCTGTGAGTAGACTCTACTTATTTGGGGAGTCAGTTACTTTTATGGTGATTGATTAACTGCTGGCTGACCTAGTGTGGCCTTGGCTGTGACCACTGGGCAACTCAATTCTACTCAATGTGTATTTCATCCTTTGCTTGGCCTTCAATGTACTCTCATCACAGTGACACCTGTCTCAGCTGTTGTTACTAAAACCTTTGCTGGGCGTTGATGGAGCATAGGTGCCCTCATCATGCACCTTAGGCTGGGATGCTGTGCCAGGGAGCAAATATAGGATGTGATAAATTTTTCTGTGAAAAGTATAACTACATATATTACTATTCACTGGCCATTTTGAGGGTTGTTTAAAAATGAATTATTTAATAATTTTCCTAACTGTTACTCACTAGCTACTTTGAGGGCTAGTGAAAATACTTAGACTATCCATTCCTCCTGAAACAGTGACATAGTTAGTATCCTCGAGGAATAATTTATCCAATTGATGTATTTTTCTCAGAAATTTCTTACTAGAGAATAGTATACACTATAATTTTTGGTTTATCTAACACCAATAGCCTCTTTCATATATTTTATTCTGGCTTTCTGTCTTCCATTATTTTTTCCTGTGTTTAAAGATGTCAACATTTTAACAAAAAGCTTTCAGAATTGTATCTCGGTGAACAAAGTAATACAGAAATTCTAGTGATCTTGTCTATTTATATTAAGTCTGCTACTTGGGCCATGTTTTATTATCCTTTAAATTTTTAAATTAATTAATGCAACTACTTTTAATTAACTTTGCATTGAATTTTATGCAGAGAACAGTGAGCCATGGGAAGATTTCAGAAACTAAGAAATGATTATAGCCTAAAAAGAAGGCCGCTGCAGAGGAGATAAAATCAGGGCAGCACAGAGGAGAAAATAACTTGGGAAATTCTGGACGGAGTTGCCCAGGATGACACTTGATCTGTCTTTTATGAAAACATTAGTATTTCTTCCGAGAAAGGGAAAAATGAAAAGGCAGCTAAAACAGTGTGTGCTTTTTTCTTTACGTGTGAAAAAATGATGTAATTGGATAGCCACATAATAAATGAAGCAAAAATGAGTAAAGGGTGTGGGGAAACATGCACAGGGAAAGAGGGGCAAAATGTTGCTGAAGTGCAGGTTGAGAGAGAGAAATTTCACAGATAAAATAAAAAGCTCGACTAAAACAAACAAAAATATCATGAAATAGTTTTCAAAAAATGAAGGTTGAAATTGTACTTGAATTGTTACATAGATATAAGCACTGGTTTTCCCTGGAAAGGATTGATTAAAATTTTTTCTGGCCTCCCTCCAAATGTTTATTCTCACTTAGACCATTTATCTCTGCATTTTATGAGAGCAGTTATTTTCATAAAGTAATACAATTAGTTACCAGTCTTCAGATTTATAACTAAAGTGCATGACTCAATATGTGACCTCCATTTCTTTTTGTCTGCTCATGACTCAGTTTATGAACTTATCTTGTGCATAACCTCCCAGGTGTCGGGGTGACATCATTTTGCTCTACACCAGCATCTACTCATCAATGCTTTCATAGCTCCGTGCACCTCTGTATTCCTCAGGCTGTAGATGATGGGATTGAGCATGGGGGTGACTACACCATAGAACAGGGCAATCAACTTGTCAAAAGCAGAGTCTTTGGACTTTGCCTTCATGTACATGAAGAGAATTGTCCCGTAAAACACAATCACCACTGTCATGTGGGCTGAGCAGGTGGAAAAGGCTTTTTTCCTTCCTTCAGTTGAATTGATTCTTAGCACAGTATAAAGGATGAAAATGTAGGAGACACAAATCAGCAGCAATGGAGAAAACAAAAATAACACATTGCCCAGCATTATAATAATCTCATTCAAAGAAATATCCGTGCAAGCCAGCTTGACAAAGGCCAGTATTTCACAAACAAAATGATTAATGACGTTTTTTCCACAGAAGGGCAGCCGTATTGCAAGAACAGTTTCTGTCAGTGAGTTGAGAAACCCTAGCCCCCAGGAGAGAGCCGCCATTTGAACACAGAGTGCCTTGTTCACAATGACAGAGTATCTCAGGGGGTTGCAGATCGCCACATATCGATCATAGGCCATCACTGCTAAGAGCACACATTCTGTGGAACCCATAGTGTAAGAGACAGACATTTGAATGACACATCTAAGGAAAGAGATAGTTTTTTTCTCTGATAGGAAGTGTATCAGCATTGTAGGAATGAAGGAAGATGTGTACCAAATGTCCAGAAAGGAAAGATTACCCAGGAAGAAGTACATGGGCATGTGGAGGCGAGAATCCAGCAGAGTTAAGAGGATCAAGGTACTATTGCCAAGAAGAATTACGAGGTACATCACCAAGCACATTACAAATAGGAGTTTTTCAGCTCTTGGGTACTCAGAGATTCCTTGAAGAATGAACTCAATCTCTGTCCAATTGTTCCTTTCCATTTTTACTTGTCTATACCTTGAGTTTAATGAGCCTATACAGCATTATCACATGAAGGGAAGACTGAAGTTGGGGTGGGAGGGATGGCAGGTGTATCATGCTACCTGCAGGGGTGCTAACAGCTGTGCGTGTAGCTTTTGGGTTTCCTCTTCCAGCTCATGACTGGTGGGTTGAAGGCGCATGAAAATTTCATTCGTAGTTTATTAAAAATATCTTCTGATTCTGTTTTCCAAAATCATGTTGCAGGATATCTGAGGCAGGAAGGAATCATTTACATTTCTTAACAAACTTCTGATGCAGTCAAACAACAGATCTCAGTTGTAAGTCACTATTTTTAGAGACAGCATCCTTCACTCACTTCAGTGGAGATTTATTAATCTGTTCATATACCATGTCAATCAATAACAATACCATTGGTTTATTGTCATATAATTTACAAATATTCATACACATTATTGATTTTATAATTGCCATACTTTTCTGAGGAATATGTAACTGGATATATAGACTTGGAATCTGTCCATGACATTCTGATAGAGGTTTTGAAAGACTCAGCTTTCTGGGGTCTCTATTAAAGTTGTTGTGGGGGAGATATAAATTCAGAAGAACATGCCAAGCACTGTGTGACTGTAACCCTGGTGCACTGGAAAGCTGAGACAGGAAGCTCACATGTTGGAGCCCAGCTTGCTCAACCCAGCAACTTAGTGAGATGCTGTTGCAAAATAAAAAGTTAAAAAGTGACTGACGTTGTATGTTGCTCAAGGAGAAGGCCCTGAATTCAGTTCCCAGGAACATCTAAAAGTTGACTCGTATTTGAAAACTAATCTCAGAAAATAATTATGCTGTACATTTTTTATCCACATAGCTTCCAGATAGTTTGCTACATTAAAATTTTCACTTGCAGAAAAATAGAAAAGAAACTAGCAATGTGCTTTAATGCTTTCATATGAAAAGGATAATTAACAGTATAGAAAAATGATTTTCATTACTGTTGCAATATTACTTTTAGGAAGTAATTAACACTCTGTCCAATAACACTATGCCTGAAATTTTTTCTTCATTTAAGTTTACTTCCCTAAAATGGATTCCCAGAATCTATTTGGGAACAGGAATGAAGATTGTTTAGACTCTAAATATTTTATAATAAAGCATTTTCCATGTGACTTAATGGCTATCTTAAAGAATCTTTTTCTACTTTTATGAATTATCTAAATTTGCAAAGCAAATAAACTTAAAGATAAAATGTAGTCCAAGAAGGAATCACTGAAGGAGGTGTATATAATCATATTAGAGAGATGAAGAGGCCAGGTATGGTGGTGCACACTTGTAATCCCAGCGCTCGGGAGGCTGAGGCAAGAGGATTGCTGCAAGTTCGAGGCCAGCCTGGCCTACAAAGTGAGCTCAAGGCCAGCCTGAACTGCACAGTGAAACCCTGTCTCAAAAAGACCACAAATAAAAAAATAGAGAGAGAGATATGAAGAGACACAAGTGCAAAATTAACTTGAATGGTGCAGTAATCGTTTTGAGTGTCTAGAGATTGCACATTGCACCTGAGTTGTATTGGTATCCAGTTATCTACAGGAACTCACCATTTTCTTTATTTGACCTCAACCATTTATGATCCCTGCCCTCAAAATCTTTATCTTTTTTGAGAAGTACAACAAGTTAATGGACTTGAGTTTTCTGACTCAATCTTATAGCCTGAAAAGATACCGTAGAATACTGATGCCTAGAATACATTGTCACTAGAAGATGAAAATCTTGTTTGTAAAAGGCTACAAACTGGCCTAAATGTTACCCACCTTCTGATACCTCCCTCCTAAAGCATGGTCCTTTGTAATAAGTAGCCACTTTGTGGTTCAGTGCTTAGGGCTTCATCTGGGTATTGCTTTAGTGTCGTAATAGACCTATGTCAAATTTATGAGCTTGGTTTAAGCTGGAAGTTCAACTCTTTAACTTTCTAATAGGACTTCTAACTTTTGATAAGTTGATATGTTTTGTTTTGCTTTAACTTAACTACTTGAGGGTCTAGTTTTTAAAATACTGAAATTTTTCCTTCAAAAAGATATGTGAAGCCTCTGTGTCCCAAGTACAAGGGAAACAACTTAGTAATCTTACCCAGCTCAGTTAAATCATCACTTAAGGCAATTGATATTATTCAAGGTTTTAATAGTGATGCCAAGTCTCAATTTATGGATTTTATGAACCCTAATTTTTGATATATCATGAATCATAGAAGACATGTCAAGAGCGGCAAATTAATTTATCATGAAAGACAGATTATTTGAGTCCACAAAGGAATGGATAATTGACAAGTAGGGTTTCAGTATTTATTTGGCATTTCATGTAATTTTTATCATCTAATCTTCAGAATAACCCAAATACTACTAAGACATTTTTAGATGAAGGGATTATATTTAGATTTCTAAGGTTAGTTAGACATTTTAGTATTTTATGGTAGTAAGTGCCAGAATTAAGATTTACACCCATACACTCACGCCTCACTAGTTCCTGTATTCATCACTGTACCACAAGGCTTACTTATTTGTATAGAAATTTTATGAAACTACAATTTTATTAGATGCACTAGACTTTCAGTGATATCCATATGATAAATATGCACATAAAATACATACTCATCTCTTATAAAAATCACTGATGAGGATACCATACACAATAATGAATTCAAAGAAAATATACCCAAATTTTCTTTCAGGGATCCTATAATAGAGAATTAATAGTTTATCATAGTGGAATTTGATTATCATATAAATGAAAACATACAAAAATAGTTTTTATTTTGCCTTTAACTGCCCAGTTCAGGTTCACAAATATAATTACTTTTTCCTTCTCGTATTATTTCTTTCTAATTTTGTCTTTACCATTAGCATCTTTATATATTATTGTGCTCTTTCTCCAGAGAATTATTACTTCAGATTTTAGAGAGCCAGATACCTGAGCACCAGCATCATTAGCCTGCAGTACAGACTCTTTATAAGAGTCTGTTGCATTTTAAGTAACTCACTTTTCCTCATGTTGCTCAAACATATGATCTCAAAAGAAATTATAGATCATTGGACTATTTTGTATATAAAAATAAATGAAAGGTCCTGGTTTTGTCGGTAATGCCTGGGTTTTTATAGTTTCTCTTCACATATATATTCAGATTTTAAAAACCTAAGAAATATTGACCACCTTAACTTAAAAATATTTATATTTATAAATCAGATGCTCTCTTTTGGAAACAATGATAATGAATTCACCTCTGTCTTACCTTCTAGATGGATTTTTAAATCATCTACACCATTTCATACTATTAGCAAAATATCTAAAAATTTGAATTTCATTTACATTTTTGAGATGAGACCAGAAGATTTGCAATTTCAAAGACAGTGACTCCTCTTTCCTAAAATGAAATGTATGAAAGAATAGTCACAATCAGGTAATTTATCTGCACCTCAGTATTCTTAACAAAATATCAAGGAAATAAAGCATGTTAAGCACAAAGATCAATGATACAACTCTAGTTTCTTATGACTCGCTGTGAATTGGCATGAGACTTAGATCCTTGTGAAGGTGAATTAAATACTTAGTTTCACAAACTTCTTCATTCCCTAAGGTTATGAGTAAGAAACTTAGTGTTGTCTGGGGATAAAGTCCCTTACTTCTGTGCATTCCAAAGACCCAATTATCTTAACTTCAAGAAAACCTTCCTGGTTTTACATTGCTTGGAATATTCACCAACTGCGTCTGTTTTTGGTAGTGTCATCATAAGTTAGTTCTGAAATTAGGATATGTATAAATTATCTCAGAAAAATTAAACTCTCCTGAAAATTTTTCATTTTTATTGGGCAAATATCAGTAGGTCAACCCCATGGACTTTTAAATGAGTCATTCTACTTATTTAAATTCTTTTTGTTTTCTATATTTTCATTATTTCTGGACCACTTGATTTTTTATAATATTAGAAAATTATAGTATGAATTGATGGTTTTCTTGCCTCACTGTAATTCCTGCCTAGTTGCTATGGCATCCTGCCAGTATGACACTGGAGGTCATGTGTTGTGCTGAGCCAATATGGCGCTGGCCGCTAGAGGTCATATGCTAAGAGGCCACCCTTCTTCCTCTGAGTCAAATGACGTCCTACTTCCCTTTTTGTAATATCCTGTTTTCTTTTCCCACACTCCCACTCAATCCTGATCTGCTATGTCAGGCAGTCCGCCTCCTAATCCCTGCCTCCAGCCTGGGCGTATTTAGCCCTTGACCCCGTGACAGGCCCTGAGAAGTTCCACGTTTCTCTTCTCTTCCCTACTGTGGTCTTCTCTGCACCCGCATTTTATTCTGCTTTACTTCTCTTTTTGTTGGAAAAACCTATCACGGATAAATTTTAAACAGCATTTTCCACTTACTGTCAATAATTCTTTGTGATTGTCATAGTCTCTGTAATGTTATTTTTTAAAAAAAAATTAGCACTGATACAGGAAAAGAAAAACTCCCAACCTGAATGATATCTGTGACAAGTTTGTGTTCTCTATAATCAAAGAATGAATTTTAGGAACAACAGACGTTAAGAGCAGAATATATTTATTGAGGGAAAAAAATTCTGTTCAAGAGAGGGACAGAGGGAGGGCCCGAGTGTGTTGCCCCAGACTCTGTCTTTTCTAGGGACTTTTATAGAGCAGAATCCTGAGGTGAGGCGGGTCCAAGGTAGAGGAAAATGGACAAAACTATGGTCAGCCGATAAGAATTGTTCAGGTAAAATGGATTAAATTGAGATCAAATGGGGAAGGAGCCACTTAGCAAACAGGCATGAATGCAGAACAAGGGCTTTTCCTGTAAGGGCTTGGGTCAGGGACTTTTCAAGGTGATGGCTACCTATTTAGATAGCAATCCCTGATGGTTACACCTAGGGAGGTATGTGGGTTCGCTGTTTAGTCCTGTGTCTTGGGGTCTGGCCCACAGTGAATATTTATTTTGTCTTTCATGTTGGCTCCTTTGAGGACCTGGCCCTACTGGACTGCCTATAATATTTCTGTCTAACTCAGCTGCCTATAACAAAATTATTCCAACCAAGTAAATTAACTATAATCTAGTCTGTGATTTTCACATTATTGGACACTGTTTCTAACATTTTGAAATTTTTATACAGTCATCTTTGATTTCTATATATCTGGCTATCTAATTCACTCTTCCTCAATTTAAATTAAACTCCTAGAGCTAGGACTGTAAAATGAGAGGATATTAGTTATGAGAGAATTCTTAGTACACATGCAAAATTATTTCCCTCAAATAACATTTTACATTGCCACTGAGATATTTGCAAGACAATGTTTTTCTAGAACCAGAGATATTTATTCTTTTCCATTTGTGTAAAGCATTACTTTATTTTACTTTTAGTTTGTATATTTGTTAGCTAGATTGAATACTTCCTCTGTGTTTATTTAAAATTTTTTGTATTATTTGTGCAATCTTTCATTTAACTATCTCTTGCAATTTTGATATTCTTCCTTTTAATTTGTATGAACGTTTAATACACTACACAGTTAAAGCTTTGTTTAAATTTTCTTAAAATACTTCAACTTGCGGCTTTCCTTATTTTTTAATATGCTTTTTCTCTTACTGAGGTAAGATTTTAATACATTCCCTGGAAACTCTGATTAAAAATTGCTTTTATGATGATAAAAAAAATTTTTTTTAAAGATACCACTGCTTGTCAGGTCCCAGTCTCACATTCATGCTAAACTAGAAGATGAGTATAACTTGATATGTTGGGAGGACTGTCTTCTGGACAGTGAAATTAGTCTCTAAATCCTAGAAAATGCTAAAATTTACTGCTTATTCTCTCCTTTGATATACAGCCCAGGTTTATATAAAACCACATGGAAAATATTTGGGAGAAGCAACACTTATACTTTCAAGGGGCAGGGCTGTCATTCCAAAAATATCTACCAATATTATGTCCTTGAGCCCCAGCTCCCTGAAGATGTGAGCTGCCCTAAGCCTATACTATTCTCAGGCTTCCGTGTTCCATCTGGAGCTGGGGCTGAGCTAGAGCATCTCGCTTCCCCTGAACTCTTTATGCAGTAGAGCAAGAGAGGACATTCTGGTAGAAGTAGTGCAGGTGTCAGGTCAGTGGGGCCTAATTCCCTCTCACTTCGGATGCCAATTGTCCAATGCTACCAGATGTCAAAGGGACAGATACTGATCAAGTTTCACTTGGCTCAATGCTAGATAATGTTTAAAATAATAAATCATTTGAGACCTTCAAATCTGAGTTATTTGAAATTATATCACACATTTGAATGATCATGATAAATCCCCTACCGAAGGTCAATCAGTGTGATCAGGCATTGTGCTCTTGCTGGCATCTGTGTTCTACTAAATAGGAATATACTCTCAAGGAGTCCTCTCATGGATATCTGACCAGATAGCCAGTGGGCATCCACATCCATATCTTCAAATTTTGGTAATAGATTCTTACCTTTCCAGATTCAAATGAGAAAATTGTTCTCTAGTGGTGGTCAGGGTTATTCAACAGTGATTCTGAACCAACATGATGAATAGTCCTTGTACAGAGGTGTACTGGTTTGTGAGATCATTCACGGACCATTCTTCGTGTACTTGCCACATCATATTCCTGGTCCTGAGCTCACTTACTTTGTGTCACATTTCAATGTCATGTTATATTATGTAAATCAAAGTTAGAAAAAGTCTCAACACTTACTGAAGCCCATCCTATGTTGCTGTGGGATACTCCTTGTAGATTAGTGTCCTGTTACTGTTTTGGATTCATCTGAATATTTTATAAGAAAGAATTCCCCATTCCAAAAGTTGACCCATTTTATTCCAAACAACTCTGATTCTTTTTTTTTTTAAGTGGTGGCAAAGTTTATTCGAGAAAGTAAAAGTGAAAGGTGGGAGAGAACCTGGCTCATGGTGGTCATTCGCTAAATTACAATTCACTTATTGTGGCTTCACTGTATTGTGGGTTGTTTAAAAAATATACCCCGTTCTGTACTGTGGAATTTTTGCTATATGACGGGATTTTGTGTTATATAGGTATATATGTAATGTTTATGATTTTAATTATTTTTGCCTAAAAAATTAAAATAATATAAAAATATAAAAAATGTTAATTCAAACATATTAAAAGAATATTAACTTGAAATAAAATACCATATCTATTTCATCAATGGATGAATACCATAGTGTCCACAATGAAAACACAGTACACCCCTAAGGCTTGCTTAAGTTTGCCAAGGTGAGATTGTACACGGCACACTACTGGCTGATGGAATGGAAGGTGACCAACCACAGCACTGTGTTCTGTATCCTGGGTACTGATTGGCTCAGTGACTGTAGCAGTGGTCTGTTTGCTTTCCTGCACTGTGCCCATATGTTCAGCATCTCTCTTTGTCCATTTCACATCGACATCTGATCACTGTGCGTAGTGTTGCTCTGCCGTGTTGTGTTTTTGTGAAATTTTCATAAAAGTTTGAAATCATTTCAAGCCCTACAATGCCACCCAAATGTTCTGCTCCTTCTAAGGCTTCTGACAGTGAATGCTGCTACATCAGGGATGGCGGGGGGGGGGGTTGTCTCTGGAACGTAACTCCCAGGATAGGTGAGGGATTACTGTAAACAGAAAAAGAGTGAGAGCAAAGATAAAAGTATACACTGCATCTAGGGAACACAGCGCGGGCCATCGTGGAAAGTTATGATAGCCTACACAACTCTGAATCTTTCCAAAAATTTATAGTCATGATGTGTTAGTTTGAACTAAGAACAAGAAATCAGTCTCACAGGGACAGCCCCAGATTCCCTTCAGAAAACTTGAGGAGGGAAGGGTGTTGTTAAAAAGTTACAAGTTCACGATAACAAGTGTGACTTTACACTGTTAGCAGGCACACGGGATCCCATCCCTGTGTAACCTTATTTGTACCTTGACATCAGAAAGAAGTGGATCAGTCAACTTTTAATGGTGTCCTCTGAGATGTAGTTCTCTGCTAAGGCATAAATAGTAGACTGTGTTTTATATTCCTATGGGACAAAATTACCAGGCAATGAGACAAATAGAAAGGAAATATTTCTTCATTTGTTGGTTTGTCTCTTTGAAAGCTTCTTGTTTTACATGGTTAAAAGTCATACAGAGCTGAAAATTATTATCTGTTTATTAGAGATGGTTAAGGAGGTTTTGGCATGTCCTTTAGCAGTAAAAAATTGGAGAAATACAGCCTGTTAATAGATGTATGAATTTCAGAATCTATTAGTAGTCCTCCAATCTTTATTGAATAATTTAATAGCTGTGTAATTGAAGCCAATTCATATATTTTTGGATTCTACATACATTATTGTGTAAAAATATATGTATTTCATTGTGTGAAAATACATAGATATTTATGAGGTTTAAATGTATCTGTGCCATAAATGTGCTTAATGAGCTCTCTTTTCTTTCTTTTTTTTTCTTTTTTTTTGCTTTGCATATTGTTTTCTTCGAAGTGTGTGTTAAGGATAACACATACAGACATATAAGATTGATCAAATAACACATCAGAGATTATTCCTTAGCATTAAGTGATATAATACAATAGTAGAACCATGTTAGCCCTCCTGCATATATGTATATTCATATATACATACATACATTTTTGTCTCTTTCTTTTCTCCTTTCCCTCGTCCCATCTGTTCTTTGTTTTTCAACAGATTTCCTTCATGTCTCTTAGTTTATATTCCCATGCTCGGGTTCTTACACCAGTGATACAATGTGTTACCTGCACATGTATCGCTGATTTATTTCACTTATGAGTATGGACTCCAGTTTTGACCACTTGCGTACAAAGTGCCCAAAACTGTCTTCATTTATAGCTGAATAATATTCCATTATATAGAAATGCCACAATTTTTTAATCCATTCTTCTGTGGATGGGCACTTGGGTTGCTTCCACATTTTAGCTATTACAAATTGTGCTGCTATAAACATGGGTGCACATATATCAGAGTGATATGATGTTTTCAGATCTTCTGGGAAAATACCCAGAAGAGGAATAGCTGGTTTGAATGGAACCTCTAGACCTAGTTTGCTGAGAA
>PVLD010015181.1:0-49574 GCA_004027595.1 Dinomys branickii | reverse complement strand
TGTTGAGAGGATCAACTGTCTGACTAAATTTGCATGTCTGTATATGGGTCCATACATCTACAATTCGAAGATATCAATGGATAAAACAACAACTACTGTTGAGACCATATCACCTTGTCTATAGATTAGTTGTGATTGTACTATTTTCTATGATAATGGGTGTCTGTTTGTCAATATGTTTTTGTACGTTTATGTTTCTAAAATTAAAAAAGAAAAAAGAAAATTAATAGGGGTAAATTCTCACATCAGGAAAATAGAACAAGCTCAAATATACAACCTAATGTTGAACTTGAAACCTTTGGAAAAAGAAGAACAAATCAAGCTCAAAGCTCATGAATGGGCTGTTTCTGCTCTATTTAAGGAGCATTTCCTCATAGTCCTTAAGATGGTTCATGAAGACTCCTTCCTATTCCCTAACACTCTGTGATGCACCATAGGTCCTAATAAGGGCCTCCTTCCGGTGGTTCTATTACTTATTCATAATTTTCATATTGGGTTATTTAGGCTTAGTAGTTTTCTATAAAAGGAACTGGTAACAGAAGAATTTACTAGGCCTGAAATGTTCCAGACTGGCAGCAGAGACCATTGGAGAGCAGAGACCAGCAGCAGTAACTAGAATCAACCACCCTTGACTGGCAGTGACTCATGGTGACTAGAGACTCACACAAATCTGTGATGGTATACACAGCCATACCAAAAGCACAGAAGCTTCTAGAAGAGCCACAGATACCTGGAAAGGGTGCTACAAGCCTCTGCTATTGGAGAGCTCATAGAAATAGCTAGGAGCTGTCAAGAGCCATAACAGTATGAGCTATAATACTAAGGGCCTACTGGCACTGGTGCTCACATTTTGGTTGCTGATGTCATGAAGCTATACTTTGCAAATTTCTAACCAAAAGTACTCTAACCCCATTGCGGACAATTACAAGACAGCAAACAGCATGAACATTAGCCTATGTGCAGTAGTTAAACTCACCCCAAAATTCTATCAGTGGTGTGAAACCAGAAACCCTATTCCTGGATACAAAGAATCAATATAATCAAAGTAGTTCTATTTCCAAAACTGACACGTAGACTTAATTCACTTCAAATCAAAATACTAACAGCTTTCCACATAGAGCTATAGAAAATGATTCTAAAATTCGTTGGTACCAGAAGAGACCCAAAATAGCAAAAGCAAACCAGAAGGCATCACAATCCCAGATTTGAAATTATACTACTGTCCTTAAAATAGCATGGTACTAGCACAAAAGGAAGCATGTAGATTGCTGGAAAAGATTAGAGGAAACAGAAACATCTCCAGGCACATTTTCCTATCTGATCTTTGACAAAGGAGCCCAAAACATGCACTGTAGGAAAGCTATCCTCTTTAATAAATGGTTTTGGGAAAAATCAAATATCCATGTAAAGAAGATTGAGCCAAGACCTATATATCTCACCACATACTTAATTAAAATCAAAATGATCAAAGATGCAAATGTAAATATAAATGTTGTATGGTTTATATCTAGATGTTTCACCAAAGCCCCATGCACTATTAAGTAGGTCCATGAGCCTTCTGTGCTCATAGGTGGGGGAGTGATTGGATCGTGGGACATGACACTTATGAGTGGGTTAGTCCACTGGTGAGTCTATAGCTAAATGTGATTTGAGAGGTAAAGCTTGGTTGAAGGAGTTAGGTTGCTGGGTGTGTAGCCTAAAAGGGTTTATCTCATTCCTTCCTGGCTTGATCTCTCTCTGCTTCACAGTCATGCCATAAGCTACCATCCTCCACTTTGCCCCTCTGCTGAGCCATCCTGCATTGGAGCCAGCCCACTATGGACTGAAACATCTATGGACTATAAGCAAAAATAATACTTTTCTCCTTTCAGCTGTAGGTGTTGGGTATTACATCCCAGCAATAAGAAAGTAAGACAGATTTTAGTACCAGGAGTGGGATCATTACCATGGCACTACCTGACCATTTGGTTCAGAAGCAGCCCTGGAATGCTGCAAGCTGAACCTAATGGGAGATTCTAGTCAGAGCTCAGAACACCAGAATGTTGAGGCTGGTAAATACCAGCCTCAGGAAGTGTTAATTAGGAACAAATACTGCATTGGTAGTTGAATTCTGGGCCATGTATGTTAAACTATAACATAAAATTTGTATAGATTGCGCTGCCATCATGAGATATTGTGAGATCTGCGATTAAGTTGGTGAATGAATTAATCTGGTAAAAGAAATTTCAATAAAGTCTAATATTAAGAAGTGACATCACTACAGTTTGGTACTTTCAGTCAGCTCTGACTTCAGAATCCAGAGAAAATGCCTGAACAGAATAATTTTTAAAGTTTTGGGTTTTACCAAAAGGAAAGTTCCAACAAATTTGGGGCCTGCAAAGAGGTTCAGAGGAGAACTATGTAGTTTAAGAGATTATCATGAAAAAGCCAACTACTTTGGAATAGGACAATAGAAAAATAGCCCAAGGGTATCAAAAGAACCAGCAGAACTTCACTCCTTATTGTCTCAAAATTACAAGGTGAAAGACTTTGCTTTAAGAAGAAGGCATCAGGACATACACTGGAATGGGAGTAGTTTAGGGAATGGAAATTGATCCTCTTAAATGTAGGTTACTGTGCTCAGCCATCCAGGCACTCCGAGGCCTCTGCAACCACCAACAAGATGCAAAAGGGCTCAGCTTCTGCTCATACTTGCAGCAGGGTTTAGGTGCATGCAGTATGCAGGAGCTGCCGCGTCAGGGGTATCTCCACCTAGATTTAGAAGAAGGGTCAGGGGCCAGGCAGTGAGCCTGATGGGGAAGTGTGTGAAGCTGTGAAGATGAAGCCAGTACAGTGGAGACTCCAGGATGTTTGAAAAACTAGAAACTTGAAGTCCCCAATGACTTCAAGTGAGCAAAGCCAGCCCCAGGGAGAAGCCATGAGGGCTGTAGTGCTGGAGGAGAAGAACTGCCCAAGCCCTTTGGTGTTCACATCTTGCCACAGATTCCTCTGGGAGCTGGACATGGAGCTAGAGGATTTAATGTTTGCTCTGATGGACTTCAGTCTCGTTTTGATCCCATTTCTCTCTGCCCACCTATTTCTCCCCTTATTTACTCCACCTTTATATGCCATTAGTGCTTCACTTTCTTTTCATTTTCACACTGGCTTGCAACTAGGAGTTTGCCTTAGATCACATAGAAGATGCTGTACTAGGACTTTTTAGCAATACTTAAACTGTTAGAACTTTGACAGCTCTTAGAGATGGATTGTCTTGGTTACTTTTTTCTTGTTGCTGAGACAAAACACCCAATGCCCAAAATGAAGGAAGGAAAGGTTCATTTAGCTTACAGTTTGCGGAGGTTTCAGTCCATGCTTGGCTGGTTCTGAGGCAGAGTGGCACATGGCAGAGAGCAACAGTTGGTGGTGGCAGAACACAGCAAAGGAACAAGCACAAGAAGGGAGGAATTGCAACCAGGAGCCTCTTTCTCTCTCTTATACAAACTATCCGCTATAGGGCGGGTAGAGCTCTCACACCCATAATCCCAGCTATTGAATCACGGACCAGTCATAAACTCTAAAAGCCATCCCATAACCACATGAGGATTGGGGAGAACATGCAGAAACAAAGCACAACATTCCACCCCTGGCCCCCCAAAGACTCATGTGCATCCCTTTATACAAATAGCATTTAGTCCATCTGCAAGAGTTGCCAAAGTCCTAACAGTTTCAGCACTGCTGAAAAGTCCAAGTCCCAAGTCTCCTCTGAGATGTAAGGCAAACTCTTAGCTGTGAGCGCCTGTACAAATGAAAAGTTAAACACTTCTAACATTCACTGGCACAAAATACACATTAACATTCCAAAAGGTACAAACAGGGGGATTCAGAGCATTGGAAACAAAGCAAGTCCAACATCCAGCAGGCCTAACATTATGTCCTGTAGCTCCAAATCCAGCATCTGAAGCAATTTATGGCACATTGTGAACTTCAGAGGGTTTGTATGATTCTACTTCTATGGTACTTCCAGTGGTTATAGCTCCTAGGGCTTCTCTCTTGGGCTAACTTTACTCCCTCCTTGCAGCCTTCCTCAGATGATCCAGGGTCCTGGCTTTTCTAAACTTCGGAGGTCTCCAGTGCACCTTTTACTTCATACTCACAGCTTCACACACTGCCCTCTCAGGGGCACACTGCCTGGCCTCCCAGGCCTTCTGAAATCTGGGTGGAAGCTTCTTTAACCTCAGAACTCTTGCATTCTCCATGAATCTCAAGCCAGGGCCACATGGATGATGCCAAGGTCAGCCGCCACCTGGAGCAATAGCCAAGTTTTCCTTTGTCTTCACCATAAGGGTCGAGTGCCTGGGTCGCTGGGCACTCTGAATCCAATTTTGAGGAACAAATTCTCTATGCTGCCACTTTTCTGGAACTTGGCGTGGCCAGTGTCTCCATTCCGGAACCTGGCGCAGCTGCTGCTGCCATTCTGGAGCGTGCTGCTCTGTCGCTTCCTTCTCAAGGCAAGGTCTTTCACCTTTGCAGTTTCAAGGCTGCAAAGGATGGAGACTTGCTGCCTCTTGTGATGCTCTCAGGCCATCTTTTCCACTGTCTTGTTCCTCTTTAGCAATCAGGATCTCTTCAATTCCACCTTTGCCATCCACAGCTTTCCTGGAGCTTCCGTTCTGGTCAAACTCACATTTTAAATTATCCTGCTGGGCTCTTTGCTCTTGATTCTCCATATAAATCTGGCTAAAAGCCCCCAACAATAGCCATGCCACTGCCCCAATATTTGACTGCCTTGAAATTTCTTTTGCCAGATTAACCTGTCCACTGCCACCCTTAATCTCAGTTTTATGCAAAGTCTTTGGACAGGAACAAAATGCAGACAAACTTTCTGCCAAGCCATAATACACATCTGGAGTCCAACAACCAATGCAGCCCTTCTGTCCAGCAGAAACCTTCAGAACCCAGTCTTTACTGGCAGGATTTCTATCAACCTTCTGGTCTTCTGAGCTCTGACCAGAATCTCCCAGACAGAACAGCTGAAGGCATTCCAGCTCTAGTTTTTCAGGTGACATCTCTGAATCTTTCCAAACTCTCCCCACAAGCCATTTCCAAAGGCTCTTGAACCGCATGGTCAGGTATAGTCACAGCAACAACCCCACTTCTCTGGTACTAAATTTTGTCTTGGTTACTTTTGTCTTGTTGCTGAGGCAAAATACCCAACACCCAAAATGAAGGAAGGAAAGGTTTATTTAGCTTACAGTTTGTGGAGGTTTCAGTTCATACTTGGCTGGTTCTGAGGCACAGTGGCACAGGACAGAGGGCTACAGTTCATGGTGGCAGTACATAGCAAAGCAACAAGCGCAAGAAGGGAGGAATGGCAGCCAGCAGCCTCTTTCTCTCCCTTACATATACAAACTATCTGCCCTAGGGTATAGCTCTCACACCCATAATCCCAGCAAACTATCTGCCCTAGGATGGGTATAGCCCTCACACCCATAATCCCAGCATTGGATCATGGATCAGCCATAAGCTGTAAAAGTCCATAACTACACGAGGATTTGGGGAGACATGCGGACACAAACCATAACATGGATAAAATGTATTTTGCCTATACATTTGATGCACATGAGTTTTTTGGGACCAGTGGTGGAATGTTATGATTTATATCTAGATGTACTAATGTGCTCAAATGTAGAGCTTTGGGGGAGAAAATTAGATAGGAAGGTGACACTTATCACTGGTAAGCTTATCACTAAATGTGAACTGGGACGTGAAACTATGTTGAAGGAGTTGGATCACTGGGTTCTGGGCCTAGAAAGGGGTAACCCTTTCCCTCTTCCCTTGATCTTGCTGCTATTTTGTCATCCTCTAAGCAAGACTTCTTTGAAATACCCCTGTGCCATGCTGCCCTATCGAGACAGCAGACTATGGATTGAAATCTCTACAAACTGTGGGCCAAAGTTAACATTTCCTAAATTAATTTGTGGGCATTGGGTATTGTGTCCCAGCCACAAGAAAGTAACTGAGACAAATATTGTAACAGAAACTAATCTGCTGGACGATAGGTAATACTTGAAGACATAGAAATAGGCAAGGACTCTGAGCAAAATTCATTTGCACAGGAAATAGTTCCAAAAATCAACAAATGGAATCATGTCAAATTTAAAATCTCCTAAAAAATTGAAAATCTTCTGCATAGCAGAGGAAATGATCAACAGAGTGAAGAAACAACCTACAGATGGGAAAAATATTTTTACCAGCTATCCTTGGATAGAGGACTAACATCTAGAATATATAAAGAACTCAAAAGCACTGGATGCCCCCAAATAAAGGTTCAATAAAAGAGTAAGCAAGCAATATGAATAGACATGTTTCAAAAGAAAATGTACAGATAGCCAGTAATTACATGAGGAAAGGTTGAGCATTTTTGCCAATAGAGAAATAGAAATTAAAATAACATTGACATACCATCTTACTCCAGAAAAAATGGCTATTGTTGAGCATTTTTGCCAATAGAGAAATAGAAAATTACTTTCAAAAGCATAATATCATTTTAAAATTGACTTACTAAGGCAAGATATATGGCAAAGCGATCAGAAGTTACTCAGGATCCAGTTACAAGAAAGGCAGTATAGAATATAGGTAGATGTCACTGTGATCTGTTTGGGAGATTGTGTGAAAATCACGTTGACTTTGACCTAATAGTGGAAGAAAATCTTGGCACAGTTACGATATCTTTTAATTGAAGAGGATAAGCTTAAAAAGTATAGAATTTTATCTAAGTTTCATATTTTACTTTGTGGAATGTAGCTGTCATTTAAGAGTTGTATGAACCTCCAAAACATGTGTATGACCGAGAAAGCATGTGCATATGCAGCCTAAAAATTCTTGTCTCATTAAAAGGTTTTCTGAAAGTGGTCAAGACCCTTTTGTGCCAACAGGAAAATAATAACAAGTTTAGAAACATTGCTCTATAGTCACATACTAGGTATGGATGCTATTTAATCTAAGGGGTATACCTAAGCATTAATTGAAAAATTTTGGTCTACTAGCACGAACTGTCCACTTTCAATCAACACCAGGAGTAAAATATGACTAAATTATAAAATTATTTTAAGAAACAGCTTGAAAATTTTAATATAGTGAGGATTAAAGAAAGTTGAGACTTTTATTAATCTTGTTAGTTGATATCAAAAGCAACAAGCTCAAAACTTTGGTACATAGAACTTCAAACACCCTCCCCAATCCTTTCCCAATCAGCTCATTCTCCAAACCAGTTGATTTTAAGACCATTTAAATCAGTCCCTGTTTAGAGATTGTGTTCACTGTGGAATGTTATCCTCCAGCTGAAATTTGTATGAGATTTATTTCAAAATGAGATCATTGCAACATAATCTGAAGAGTTCCAAAACCTTTGCTCACTAGGATTTAATTTTTCAATTAGAAATTCTGATGACCAAAAGAGAGATGATAAGGCAACTTTTAAAAGTATGGTGAAGTGGGTTATAGAAATAACATCCATAGCAGGCAAATCTAAAAAAACGAAATGAACTAAAATCACTTTAGTATTCAAAAAGTTTAGTTTCTTTCAAACCAAAATCTCGAGGCATATAAAATCACATGTAAATCAAAACCAATTTACTCCACCAACTGTGTTTGTTTACTTTGGGATGTTTTACAACATCCTCCTCATGTTTCCAATCACCAAAAAAAACTAATTATCTTTAAATTAAGGCTCATCTGACAGCTGATTTTGCAGTAAACTAATGAAAACAAATTTGTGTTTTCCTCTAGAAATTTTATAGGATATGAAAACATCAAAATATTGTGGTTCGATATGACCACATGTTCTTGTAAGATGTTAAATTTTCTCCTTCTTGACTATAAATCACTGTACAAATTATAGTCCATAAAACCTAGGATTTGGGGGAGTACATTTTTGTGCTCAATGAAGATTATTGGCTCAACTGAAATTTCCAGGATTGTTCTGTTTCCACTGGAAGCTTGTAAAACCTGATAGCGGGATGTGTCTGTTAGTTCTCAGCTGTCTGCACTCCCTCAAGGGCAGTGAAGGGGCTTCAGGCCAGAAGGTTGTGTTCAGAATGATAACTGAGTTCCACATTCCTTGTCTCTAGGTCCTGGTACTGTCAGTACATCAGCCAGGTGATCCTTAAAGTGGCTTTATTCCCTCACAATGAATTGTCTTATACAAACCTTTCTATCCTGCTTCAATGAAACCATTTTATCGAAAGTGACACGTCAAGTTCAGTGGGTCTCATTACTGGTCATGACCTATGATATCTAACCTCAACAAAAATGCTATTCTGCCTTCTAACAAAACATCTTTCACCTACACACTACCTCACCTTCAACCATATTCTCTTTTTCAGCCTCTTCACTTTCTTAGGCCTATGGAAATGTGTACTTATCAGAATGTGTGTAATTATCTATCATCTGAAATCTATTATATTGTCTATCTCTGCAGAGAGTTAATGAGAACTATCTCACTATTATGCAGCATACCTATTTACTAAATCTTTTTCACTACCCACATATTCTTAAAATTTTGTATATCTCTCAGTAGTTTGTTTTATACTAGTAAAACTTGGGGAATGAGGGAAGAAAAATTATTGCACCAAGTGTAGAATTTCAGTTTTGCAAGATAAAAAGGGTTACATCAGTGGACAGTGCTTATGGCTTCACAACAGTGGGACTGTCCTTAATCCCCCTGAACTGTACACTTGAAAATGATTAAGATAAAAAAAAAAAGAAAATGATTAAGATGGACCTGGTTGTCTGACTCAGTGGGACAGTCCTTGCTTCGCATGCACAGGGTGCTGGGCTCACTTGCCAGAAACACATGCAAAATGTTAAAATGGTACTTTTAATGTTATATATTTTCTCACAATTTAAAAAAAAATATCACTTTGCTAACATATCATAGTTATTTCTTCTTTTATGAAAATGTTTCTAATTTAAGTATTTGCTAATATATTTTCAAAACATTTTTTAAAAAACTACTTAATGGTTTTCTTTGACAAAATCATAGCAGTATACCTTAACACTGCCTTCAGGGCCCTCTGTGATAAGATCTTATTTCTCTGAGATTATGACACACACTGACAGCAAACTCTTTAAACTTACCCTATTTCAGCTCATTTTCCAAATATGTCATTTACTTCCATAATACCAGTCTTAGCTAGTTCCTACTAGTTACTTATTTTGAAAGTCACTATTCTGCTTATAAAAATTGTTCTCATCTTCCAAGATTCAGATAAAAATGTTCCTTCTGCCTGAAGTTCTTCTGGAATTGACACAGCTCTAGTAAGTCATATTTCTCTATAAACTTCAGATTTTGCACATAGACCACCAAAAATAATTAACTGATTATTTTTTCCTGTCTTTCATCAATTGTCACAGTGTATCTGAGTCTTCTTCTATGCACAAATTTATTGGAAGATAGTCTTTATATATATATTTTTTCCACCTGTGTCTTTCAAACTTTTGTAAGTTGTTTTAAAGATGGGAAACATGCAAACAATTTTAACTTGAATAATGTATCAAAGTGCAGCAACATTAGCACATATATTATTTAGAACACTATTTTCAAAAGTTTAAGTTTATGTTGGCATAATATACTGACCAAAATAAAGCCAAGAAAACATTGGCTCTGTGCTAGCTAAGAGCATGTTTAAAACCACTAGTTAAATGTTATATTATAAAATAGCCAGCCTATTGAAATGAAAACTTTGCCAAATTTAGACAAGTAAATGATACATTTAGTAAAATGCAGTACAATTGTTAATGAGGGAAAATTCATATCCCAAAAAGTGTTATAAAATACGAACCTCAAAAAATTGTCACCATAAATAAATAGATTTTCTTTGGCTCCTGACATTAGCTCTTTGCTGCTGCTGCTCTGTGTTGCTCAACTTTTTGCAGAGCTATAGTAAGCTAGTTTTGTTAGAAAGTCAGATTTTAATACAACTATAGGAAATTTTGTAGGTCTCTGTGGAAACCGCTGTGTGAGTGGCATTTGTTTTGTTCGTGAGAGCCACTTTGAAAACTTGGCATTTTGGTGTCATTTTCTTGCTTGACATGAAGTGAATTCTATTCCATCCTACTCTGTTATGCTTATCCCTTGGAATCTGCAAAACTAATAATCTCAGCATTCTGTGCCTCAGTCCCCACCCTTTGTGGCCCAAGGAAGATGTACCCATTCCTGGTACTGGGTCCTCTAGGTGAGAAGGTCAGGGACAGAATGCCTGTTAAAATACTCAGATTTCTTCTTTCCTATGCATTTTGATAAATCATAGGGTTCAGATCAGTCAAAAAATTTGGATAGGATTTTATTACACGTTTTAAAATTTCAGTTGTAACTATTACAGCAGTTACATGTATTTGCTTGGTTCAAGAGTTGAAAGCTACAGAGAGGCATTTAATGAAAACTCTTCCACCCACATGTGTCATTCAAAAATTCTAAGTTCCTCCGAGTGGCAATCAACGAGTTCTTGTGTAAAGGTGTGCACTGCCAGTAAGCAAAAGGTGTCATTTCTTACTTCGTTCTTTCATTTATACTGAACGTAGTTTCTCATATACATTTCCTGTGCCTTTCTTCTCTTCCAGTAATTTATCTTGGAGGTTATTCCATTTTAATATAGGGAATGGTCACCTCATCCTCAACTTTTTTCCTTTCCTATTAATTTTTCTTAACTAATATTGTGTCCGAATATATGTCATGTTTATTTGCAGGTAGACAGATAGGTGATGGAGAACAGAGTGAGTGTAAGGATACACGCCTCACAAGGGAGGCGTACAAAATAGTGAAGTCATCACGCATTCAGCTACCTCACGGGTTGAAAGAGAATCTTACCAACACATCTGAAACTCATTGTGTCTCCACATTTTCTTTTCTTTGCCACCCAGATTTTTTAAAACCTTAGATTTTATATTTAATAGGGCCTTATTTTTCTTTAATGTTTCATCACGCACATAAATGTAACTGCTTAATTCTATGTTCTGTGTGTTTGAACAATAGTAAGAAACCATACTACATGAATTGTCCCATAGCACACATTTTGTGTGTAATTCATCCACATTACTGCACATAATGGGAATTCATTAATTTTTCTTTATGCGCAGGGGTCCCAGTATGGTTATCCATTCTCCTGTTGCAGGACAGTTGAAATTATTTCCAGTTTTTTAGCATGAATTACAGTGCTCTTAACTCTTTTTGTATATGTCTAGTGCACATATGCTGGAAATTCTGTACAGCCTGTGCCAAACAGTGAAACTGTGACAGCATAGGGAACAAATCCCAGCAACCTTACGCGATCACACTGCGCTGCTGTCCAAAGCATACATGTCCCCACTGATGCGCATTCTTCCAGCACCTTAGGTTTCTGCTAACCTGTGAGTGTAACATTGCTGCTCATTTTATTTCCTTTTGGTTTATCTATGTTAAATTTGGAATATTTCGTATATTTATTGATCACTGATATTTTATCTCTTCTTGAGTGTATGTATTCATGACTTACACTGACAAAAAAGACCACACAACATATGCACACAATTTAAAGAATTGTTATAATCAGAGTTGTGTAACTACAATTCAATTATCCCAAGATACCAAAGTTCTCTCAAATCCAACCACAATCTCTCTACATTCCTCTGGAGATAATCATTGTCCTTACTTACACCTTTTATATTTTATATTGATGATTTCCTTATTATTATTTTTCTCTCTGTTGTCTGTCTGTCTGTCTCATTCATAATATAGATTAGTTCTACCCATGAATCCATGCATTTTAATAAATTTTATAAAAATGGAATCTTTGCCTTTTCAATCTCATTTCCCTTCAAATGCATGAAAGACATACACATTCTTACATATAGCTTTAGTTCATTCCTGTTCAAAGCTGAATTTCATAGCACTTTTAATGTCTCTATTACTTTTTTCCATTCTATGTTAGTGCATGTGTGTGCTATACAATGTTTGTATTTCCTGTGCAGAACTGCTACATGAACACAATACATCTTAATGCTATTTTTCCCTTCCATCCCCCCTCCCGCACTCTCGATCCCATTCTTTTAATCTTTTTGCACATTTGTGCTGTGCGTGCTTACAGTCCTTCTGTGTACTTGGTACACGTGATTGCACTCTTTCCACATTTTGTACCAACTTGTGCAGGCATTGTCCTGTGTATTTCCTGTAGCACAAAAAAGAGAAATTTAGGCATACATGGAATAGGGAATAGAATGACTGGTCTCAGGATATGCCTGTGTTTAGTTTATTTAGACAATGCCAAATTGCTTTTGAAAGTGGTTGTAGCAAAATTATATGCCTACTCACAGTCTGTGACAGCTCCTGTTTGCCCAAATTGTATGACTTCTTGGCCAGGCTTTTTCTTTTTCTTTTTTTTGTTAAACCTGTCTAGGAAGTATTTGCTGATATATCACCTTTTTTACAGTTTCCATTTTTAGGTCATTTTATTCACCACCCCATATGTTTGTTTTCCATCTCTACCTTTCCTGTTTTGTGATATATCACTTAGATGTTACATTTTGTACGGAAATTATAAGTAGTTTTGATAGTCTAGATATGAATGTTTATCAGTATATGTGTTATAAACATCTGCTTCCACCATGTAGCTTGTCTTTTCATTTTCATTCCGAAATCATTTGTTAAATAGAAGTTTTCTTTTACACAGAACTGGTCATTTTCTTTATATTTAGTTTTTGTTTCGCATTTCATTTTTTAAAAACCTTTCTTTATCTCAAGATTATAGGCTACTGTTCTAGACTATCATACAAAGCTGTGATCCATGCTTCCTTTGCAATTGATTACTTTTATGTTTTGATGCTGACATTAAATTTTAGTTTTTCCATTTCAGTTACCCAATAAGTGGCTTATCTTGTCCCAAAGACTTGACACGTGACCTGTGTGTACATACATTAGGGATCCAGAGTTCATGATTTTGTAAGTTTTGGGGAGCATTATTTCTTACTTCGGGGGTTTTAACTTTTGTTTCTGCCTTGTCTTGGTTTTCATTGCTTGGCTTTTATTCCATCATTAATAAATTTCTCTATAAAATGTCTCGTTTTTGTTGTATTTATTCTAGATGTTTTTCTATTCTAAATTTTATTCTCTTAAAAAGTAAGCATTTGTTTATGTTCAGAAAAGCAAGTGACATTTTTACATATTGTTACTAACCAAAGTAACCTTTTTTTACTTTTTCTCATTAACTCCAATCATTTATTGGTAAATTATATTATTTTTCTTTGTTGACTATCATGCTTTATAAATAATAATAATTTTATCTATGTCAAGATGACTTTTTAAAAAATGCTTCATCAAATTTGAAGTTGCTATAAACTTTGATACATAAAACATTTTAAAATTCTCTTGTAATCCCTGTTTTCCACATGTTTTGAACATGAAGTAATAAGTGTGGATTGAATGTTTTTCACTGAGGTCAATGAGGTGATCATATTTTTGCATTCATATGTTAATGCAATGAGGTTGAATCGATTTGTGTCCCTAAAATATATCCAACTTATACATATCTGACTTTATAGAAGTGATCTTCCCCTGCTCTTTCTTTTCCTTCCCAACGTTGAGATGCAAAATAAACCCAGCTCTACATCAGAGTCAAATAGAGGCTTGATGTATTTGTATGTCACTAGCATAGCTCAGATTTGGGTGAAACATCTGTGTGAGCTGCCCTTTGATTCCACTTTCTACTGGTAAATATTTCATTCTTCGGCCCACAGCTGTGATTGATATAAATACGCTCCTGATGTTTGCAAAGATACTCTACTCCTCACCCCACCTATTAAAAAGTTTATTAATGTTGTGACCCTTTTGGGTGCAATATTTTAAGGAAGTTTTCAATTTAACACCCCACAATGCAGGAATCTGACCTTTCTCCTTTTTTTTTTTTTTACATGTCTTTTAACACTGTTGATCCAGGTCGCCTAGCAATGGAAAGTTCTTTAAGCAATTACGATTTCTAACACTTGCTTCCCTCAGGATTTGTGCTCTGGCTTCTCTTCCAGTTTCTGAGGAAGCCTCTTTATCACAAGTTTAGTCCTGTATGTCAAATATTTTAATATTAACTCTTTATGCTGGTCACTCCATTGTGAAAATGTTCTTCAATATCTAATATTGAGTGAAATAAAAATTGCTTTTTATATGGATATTAAAAGAATAGTATTCAGCTGTGTACACATAACATCACATATGTAGCCATATGATTTGCTTTTAACGTTAATAAATAGTGCTTTGCAAATAATTTCACAGGATAGAAAAGTAGAACAAGTGCCTAGAAAAATGCTGTGCAGATTTGTCACTGTGAAGGATGCTGCCAGAATAGCCTTTCCAGGAATGGTACCGCACGGCTCTCACTAGCACTAGATGAAGCTACTCGTTTCTCTTCACCCTTATGGGACATCTATTAGCAAATCTTGGTCTTCATCAGTCTTGTTGGGATAAAGAGGCAGCCTGTCCGTCGGGGGTGACTTACCCTTCCCGTTCTCTGGGTGAACAACACTGAACACCTGCCGCTCTGCCGTCAGTCAGCGTTGGCGCAGCCCCCTCTATCAGGACGATTTTGTCGTTACTCACTTTGTCACCAACTTCATGTTCCTCCCTAGAAATTAAAGTATCAGCTTGAAGTATTTTCCCCAATTCGGAGTGATTAGGATAGGCAACTGACCAGTTAATGAAAAATGAAAACAAAACATCATTAAAATAGGTATGATATGTATATTTCTATGGATAAATTTAAAAAACATATGAATCGACACTCGCGAAGCAACATTTTCGATTCTTTGCCAGTAACTCTTGTTTTTCTTTAACAACTCTCCTTTGAACATACAGCTTGTTCAGTAACAGATCAGGCATCCGATTTTACATACCACATTTCCGCAAGGCAATATTGGTATTTCTCTGCCTAGGCTATTTGAAAGCTTTCTTGGTTGGGGGACAGCACTCGGAATGCCAAACTCTTGCAGAATTTCAACTTTGTTCTCATCACTCATCACTCCTCATTTAATAGCATTTATTTGATGCATGTTTTAGAAAGTAACCCACTAAAGGGTTTAAGCACACAGGATTATGCAGGCATCTGTCAGCATGTCGTATAGCTAAAATGAAGAATGAAAGTTAACTCAGTGACTCGGTTAAGTGGAATTAAATTAACTACACTTCTACCTGCCATGAAGAATGATGGTTAACTCAGTGAGTTGATGAGATGGAGCTAGATTAAGACAGTTTAAATCATCTTTGCCATTTTTACTTTTCTTAAGAGTGCCAGATACATTTTCAAGTCATTTCATTTTCTGACTTTTTAGCTCTTTTTTAAAAAGGCAGATTAAAATAATGAAGTATAGATGTAATTATATTCTTGACAGTGGATTTTAAAAAGTGTTGACTATTCAAAAGCTCTGGAAAAATGACAGAAATACTTTTTCCTTTATACAGCTGGCACCATTTGATGTAAAATGTGTTTTCTGAAATTACTTAATGTGCTGGTCTTTAGATATCAATAGTTTTCAGAAGGTGGCATAATAGTTCAGGTTCATAAGTTAGAAACCTCACTTTCTATTTGATTTTGTTTTCACCTGGAAATCTGGGAAAATGCTGCCTACAGTAGATCAATGAAAAACGTGTATCAGAAAATAACAGTCACTAGTATCTGAAACATAACCATCATCCTTATTATCGTAATTAGAACAATCATTTATTGAATACATACTGTATGTTTGCCACCCTATTTTATGTTTTATTTAGTTTACTGTTAAAAACTACAAAGATAACAAAAGGATGACTTACAATCCATATTTCCCAGATGGAAAAAATTTTACAATGAAAGGATGGTACAACACATGGGAGAACAGGGTTAATAATTATCTTATCTAACATTTTCCCCTTTAGGCGATATTTTTCACAAACATCTGTATTTGTTAGAAACTCACTTTAAGATACCAAAAGTCACTTGAGTTACCTTAGTCAAAAGGAGATTTAAAAGGGCATAAATTCATTCACCAACAAGACTAAGTGGTCAGCATGTACAAAGGGTCTGGGGTCAGCAAATGGAAAGTCAGCAGAAACCCAGCCCTTTCATATTCTTTTGGTTCATTCTGAGCTCATCCCTGCCCCCTCTGTGGTGGAACCTCTTTAATTTAATGGACATAATACCAGCCATAACGAATGCCCCAGAATTTCACTTTCTCATTCCTGAAATCCAATCCAAATGGTCCTACCTTGAGATATGTCAGTTATTCCCCCATTTACCAATGAAGGTGGGAAGAATTTATGCATTACTAGCAAAGGGCATCTCACCCCTGGAAAAGCAAGGAAAATTTTGTAAGTGAGGTAGGGTTAAAACTTACCTAACAACTTACCAAATTCTCCCTTTTCTTCTGTGCATGTAGTTGAATTTGATGTTCCTTGTAAGGCACGGTGATGCACACCTGTAATCCGGGCGCTTGGGAGGCTGAGCCCGGAGAATCAGCATACGTTTGAAGCCAGCCTGGGCTACATAACGAGTTCAAAGCCAGCCTGAATACATAATGAGACCCTGTCCCTCCCAAAAAGATTTACTGCTCGAGGTATTTTTATAGTTAAATCTGGCAAGGTGATATTTTTCATCAAAGAGTGTGACTGCAAAGGGTGTGTGTTTGTGCGAGGCTCTGACTGCAATCGGCCTCACTCTCGCTTCCTCCCGTCAGAGCTGACCATAGTGCAGAAACCTTATACAGTGGCCTAGAAAGCTGCATTGTGATGCTGTCAGAACTCCGCAGCCTAAACCTCTAAAAGACAAAGTGCAGTATTGCTACTTGGCCAAACTCTCAACCCACTCATTGCTCTTACTTGGAAGATGTCAAGTTTCAGTATATTTGAGTAATACATGTTGGAAACTTTTTTTGTCAGTGCTCCCGTCAAACCCAAAGCTTTCACATTGTTACATCCCCGCCCTTTCTTAGTTTCTATTTTTAGACAGTGTCTCACTAATTGGCTAAATTGCCCAGACTAGACTCAAACTTGTGATCCACCTGTGTGTTGGAGGTGGGGGTAACTTTTATAGCAGTAAATACATTTTTCCTAGTTTAGACCTAAGAGAAGCTCCGTGGAATGAAAAACATTTTGGAAGCTATTTTCTAAATACTTCAAAACCATAAAGAGTAAAAGAAAAATCACTGGGGAACTATAATAAGCCATAGTGACATTTCTTTGAAGTCACCCATTTAATCCATAATACTTATTTTAAAATGTCTATATGAGTTCACATGCACAACGTCACCTTCTCTAATCATCATTAGAGTGCAAATCTTTGTTCTCCCTTCTGTGGTCATTATGGATTGTGTCTATGTGTCTGTCCCCCCAGAGTCTCATGCAGTCAGGGGTGGGCCTTTCAGATGTGGCTGAATCTAGAGTTTGTGACTGATTCATGGTCCAGTGCTGAAATTAAAGGTGTGAGTGCTACACCCACCCTAGAGTAGGTAGCCTGCTTACAATATAAGGGACTGAAACCTCTCTGTGTGTCTCTGTGTCTGTCTCTCCTACCCTTTGCTTGCTTTGCTGTCTTCCCCTACCACGAACTGCTGCCCCTCTGCCATGTGCCACCCTGCCGTGGAGCCAGCCATTATGGACTGCACTTGCACCAACTGAGCTTTGGGCGTCAGGTGTTTTATCTCAGCAGTGAGAGAAAAGTATCTAATAGAGTGGTGTTTTGAGACAGGGTCTCCTTAATAACAATATGCTGAATTGTTGAGTCTGGGTTTGAACTTGGACTCTTCCTTCTTCAGACGCCTGGAGTTATGGGATTAAAGGAGTGGGCCACCACGCCCAGCTGCTGTGGGAGTCTGTGTTTGGGCTGCTTGGACCCATTTTGCTTTGTTAGTGCTCACTCATATATGTATGACATATTCTAGCTGTTTCCCTTTTCTCCTTCAGGATATACTTTCCAAAGGCAGCTAATTATCAAAAGGTAATTAGGGTTTTCTAAAATACTCAGCATAAATGTGTAACATACTTTTGTCCCTAACCAGAGAAATTCAGAATTACTTTGGCCCAGCCATTGTCCCAAAGGAGATTGCTATCTAACTGACACAAATAACATATAATTGGTCAGTATTATATACCTGTAATGTCTGGCTGCAAATCTATGATCCTAGCACTCAGGAGGTTGAGGTAGTAGGTAACCACTGAGTTCAAGGCCAGCCTTAACTACATAGTGAGACACCCCCCCAAAAATGTCATATAACTCCACAATGATTAAATAGAAATATAAAATATTTTCAATGTAAAGCACAAAGTTTTTTACTGTATACAGTTTAAAAAATTCCAAAAACATATTCTATCTGTACAACATTAAAAAATAAAATGAAAATATTAATATTCCTATCTTAAAATTCTAAATATTCTAACCCTTGTATAGATGTAGATTCAGATACAGGTAGATATTTGGGGTTGATATGCACAAAAATATGTCAAGGGTTATCCTCCCAAATATACAAAAAAATTATATCATTATAAATGAGATTATAAGTAATTCAAATGGTCTATTTTTACCTCAAATTTTCTTGTCCAACAGATTCATATTATAAATAAAACAAAGAAAAATTTAATGGAAAAGTATGTAACCAAAAAGGGGAATTCTGTTCATTGCTTATGAGTTACATCTAAAATATTTTAAAAAGAGAGATCAGGGAATATGTCAAGTACCAAGCTGTGTTTACTTAGCAATAAAGCAAAAGAAGTTAAAACAAGATAAGAAAAAAATTAATGGAACAGCCACACCTAAGAACTCCTCAAATATTTGAGGAAAGGACTACATTCTGTGAGAAGTTATCAGGCTCATGAATATATATTAAGATTTCAATACCATGTTCATTTATAAAATACTTTAGTCTTTCAGAGCTGAATTTCTTTTTACAAGCCAAAGGTATCTTTAGTATATATGACTGGTCCAGGAGAGGGCAGACCACCACACACGAAGAAATCTAACTTGACCTTTTAAAGCAATAAAGTCTATGGCAGGACCAAAGCCCTACCAAAGGGAATGGCAACTTGCTCTCAATGTACACAATGTTCTTTTCTGTCTGTATTTTCACTGCAGTTTGTGACCAACTTCAAACACAAATGCCCCTTTCTGAATAATGACTGCCATAGTGACTCCAAGTTCCTCCCTGAAAGATGTCTGCATTTACTCTTACATTAGGCATCTTTCACACAATAATGAATCTCTGTTAAAATCAAAGTTTGGGCCCAGGGAAATAAACAAAAACATTATGGAAGTGAACTTTTAATTAAGGAAACAAATGCCAAATTAATTTATTGAAAAGAGAGGAAAATATGGTATTAAATGAATAATGTATAGTTCACTGAAATTAAACTATTTATGGGGCAAAGTTAAGCTATTTCCAAATTCTATAAATTTAATATTGCTAAATATTTGTTTTAATATTTCAAAGACAGTTTATTTCTTTCAAATATTTTATACTTTCAAATATTTTACACTCAAATTCTTACCATGCTCATTTTTGAAATTATCAAATGATTTTATTACTTGGACAACAGAAAAGAATTTGAATGCATGGTATACTGGTAAAATAACCATACTCTATTTTATTTTGGGTGTTCCAGTAAGATTCACCAGTAATTCATCACAATCTATTGTGCCCTTTTGCCACCTGGTTTAAACAGTGTTTCAGGCCAAATTGTAAGGTACAAAATGTCAGGTTGATATTTAAAATAAAGTCAAGGTTTTAAAAAATGTCTAAAATGTATTCACTTTTCTTGTTTTCATTCTTTGTTTGTTGAGCTGATATTAAAATGCCCTGCCATTATTAAAGCAAGGATTTAAAAATTACAAACATGTGTGTAAATCAGCATACAACTAAACTCCGCAATTGATAGGAATATAAGAAAGACTGGTTGCCTTGGTATTTATTTTTTGGAAGTATTCTTTCTTAGATTTTTGCCAATTGGCATTTCATAGTAACTGAGTACATTAAAGATTTCAGGTTAAATAATGATAAATTATTTCCAAAACCAAAAGAAAAATGTATAAGACCATAATTTAATTTTCTTAAACTCCAAATTAAAATGTGTTTACATTTACTCATGTCAATGAAAAGCTTTACTTACTTCAACCAAAGCTATGTTTTCCAGTTTCATCTCATCCATTCTGTATCTAAAATCATTATTCACAGTTTTATCATTTCATATTCTGTTAAGAAAAAATTTTCTAATTTGTCCACATGACTGTGCTCTTGAATAACAAACAGTTCCAATTCTGAGATGGGTATTTTTTACATAAACAAGATTAACCTCTGAATTTCAAAAAGGAAAACAAGCCCCAGTTCAGCTATTCTCTAACTTTGGGTATGGTTCAGAAGTCACAAAGAAGCCAGAGAATCTTTCGTTTTATGACCTGTTTGACTGGTTTTTGGAGATTAATTCATGGGCAAAAATGCTTTCATTATCTTTTTTGTGTAGTTTGATAACTTTATCAATAAAACAGGGATATTCTGTACCCCCAAAGTTCTCTGAACAGAGAAAGCTAAATGTGCGTTAACAAAAGATCTACAACTTGTGAAATGAACCAACAGAAAATGTTTGCTGCATATGTTTATTTATACACTTTGGAACTAGATGGTGTTTCCCCTTTGCTACCACCATGGAAATTAAAACATGTTTCTTTTTATCAGTTAGCAAACAACTAAATCCTTCAAGATTAAAAAAAATGATTTTAAATCTTGAAGGAAACAGAGTGAATCTATCCCTCTCCCTCAAGTTGTAGACAGAAAATAATTCCCTGGAAGAATGAACAATGTCTTCTGCAGTTTGAATTAAGACTTTTGTGTACTAAAATCAGGCACACTCACTCCCAGCTACTGGTTCAGTAGTAAAGGATTCAAAGGCACTCACCGGGCACTTTGTCACGAGGTTGAGTGTTTGGGCTCGGGGAAGGCAGACACGGTCAGCCGCTGGGTTAGACACTGGGTTACCCACAGTCCCCACTCATACTCAGTCACGTTCCCTGAGCCTTAGACATGTCTTGTTTCATGAAGAAAATTGGGCTGTGTGTACACATCATTTAGCAAATTGTGGAGACTCTCTGCTCAACTACTTGTGTTAGAAGCTTTGCACAAATGCTGACCAATTGAAACCTAAGGTGAGTTTCAAATAGAATTTTAAGTTACCACCTAGGCTCATAAAAAACTGTTGAAAACATGTTTTAAAATGTTATATTGAGCCATATATATCCAAAATACCATGTTTATGTCAACATGTAATTACCATAAAATTATGAATTAACAGGTTTACTTTTTATCACACTGTGTATTTTACATTTATGAATGAGCACTGAGCTCATCTCGTGTCAGACAGTCACATAGTGAGCACTCAGTAGGCTCCTGTGGGTAGTGCTTGGCATGTTGTACAGCGCAGTTCAACACCACCTCTATTCTAAACTTTACAGCCTCTAAAGTCAGAGAAAGGCTAAATAATTATGAAATTCTAGAATAGTTTAATGTAAGTAATACAAATAAGCTACTGGCAAGTTTTTGTATTAGGTCCCCTAGTGAAATGGGCTGTGCTTGGGTGCATTACTTACCCTCTGCAGACCTCAGCTTCCCCATCTACATACAGCAGAAACCCAATTTTACCTACCTTAAAGGGCTGTTGGAAGATTAAGTCAATTTGTCTAAAGCACACAGAATACTGTTGGGAGATCAAATGTCCTTCAAGGGATGGCAGTAATTATTGCTGTCATCGCTACAGCTGTTATTATAACCTCCATAGAAAAGTTATTCTCAAAGTATCTTCCATGTACTGTTAGCATAATCTGCAAGTTTATATAAACACCAAGCTGCTGAATGAAAATAGTTACCCCTCGTATCTACATGACCCCCCAAAGCCTCATGTGCTCAAGGTGGGGCTTTTCAGAGCTGGCTGGATCTAGGGTGTATGATACTGAGATTAAGGGTATGTGGTACTAAATTAGTCGACTGATTGGTTTAGCATAATTCTGGGTGTGCATAATGGGGAGGCCCTCCCTGGTGTGGGTGGCACCAGTCAATAGGCTTGTAGCCTGGATGGAGAATAAAAGGAGACAGGGAATATGAGCTCTTTGCTGCTGCCTTGCCACTGGCTGCTCACTGCCTTCTGCTCGCCCTGCTATGGAGTGTTTCCCCTCCAGATGCCACCTCAGACACACCACCCTGCCTTGGAGCCAGCCGACTGGGAATTAAACTTCTACAAACTGAACTGAAATAAACCTGTGCTCCTTTAAGTGATGATGTGAGATATTTTGTCTCAGAAATGAGAAAAATAAACAAGACAAGAGCCATCATTTTAACAAGATTTCTAGATAAATCTACGCACATGAAGATGTAGAAAACAATGGTGTACAAATTAAGGAGAGACATAAAAATGACAAACATAGATCTGAGAATCACAATTGATGGTTAATTTCCAAGAAGAAAAATGGAGGAAAATAAATTAAGGAAGCAGGAAGCCATAACTATACATCCTCTATATATCTATATCTACACCTATATCTGTCACTGTATGTGTCTCCAAGGAATTCTAACTCTTAGAATCAACAACAATTTTAATAATTCAGAAACAGTAAGGCTTGGAGAAGCCTGGGCTTTGCTTCATTACAGAGAATTAAATGGCAGGGCTACAGCCGGCATGCCTAAAATGGTATGACAATGAACTAGCGTGACTGAAATTTATTCAATCGAAGCCTTGCCACATAAGAGTATAGAGGACAGGGTAATAATAACAGTACTGGTCACAGTGGTAGAACCTAACTTTGCTCAATGCTAGTTGCTGTATCTTTGAATTGGAGATGTTTAACGTCATCATCACAGAAGCTCTATGAGGCAGGTGTTCATGTTGTTCCTTTTACAAGCGAAGACATTTTTACATAGATGGATTTGGTTACTTGTACAAATTCCCAAAGTTGCTGAGTTCCTCTGTGCTTAGGGAGTCTAGCTCCAAAAACAACATTCTTACTCACTATACTCTTTACATCCCGCTTCACTGACTTAGCATTTGGGGTGAGGGAGTATTTGGTGGACAATAGATCTATTCGCTCAATAAGGAACTGAGTAATAAATGTATAAATAGTTACTAATTCTATAAATACTGTATGAAGGGGTTTTACAATCCAAACATATGTTCATACACAGCACTTTTAGCAAATATCTACTATATAAAATAATACTTGATAAATTAGCCATTCTGGTTAAAATTATGCCAAAATTTGAGTAAAGAAATAAATCTTGGAAAAGTAATACAGGTTTCATTGAAGAATCCCATGTCTATCTTAGGTAAGTAATAATGCTATTTTGCCCTTTTATGGCTTAGATCTCGAAGGTCCCCCAAAGCCTCATGTGTTTAAAGGTGAGTCTTTGGGAGGTGATAGGATCAAGGGGTACTAAACACATTAACTCCACTCATGAGTTCATAGCTAAGACTCGGGTAATTTCATAACTAAGATGCATTGACAAGTGCATGGCTAACACAAGTTCAATCAGATGCAATTAACAAGCTCGCAGCTAAGAGCGCCTTAGGTGGGGCCTAGCTGGAAGAGGCACATGGCTGTGGGCATTCTCCTCCCACCCTGCTCCTTCCTCTCCACCCGGCTGCCATACGCCGCATGCTGGGCAGCTGCCCTCCATCAGGCCCTTCTGCCATGCATGTTCTGCCTCAGAGATAGACAGTTATGGACTAAATCCTCTGAAAATTGTGAGCCAAAATAAATCTCTTCCTTCAGCTTGTAGGTGTCGGGCGTTTTGTCCCAGTGATGGGAAGCTGACTAACATGTATCCTCCATCCCCAAGGTCTGGCGAGTAGGGTAATAAGAATAATTAATGCTGCCAATCAGTGGGTTTTCAGACCTTTACATACATTTGGTCCATTTTTGTGACAAAGTTTGAAAGAGTTATTGAAATTTAAATCTCTTTTATATAATTCATGCATCACATTAAAATTTATTATTCTGTCTTGGCACCATAGATGGTGATAAAGTACAGACAAAGAGAATAGCGATCATGTCCAGAACACTGTCACTAGCATTTACAGCCTCCTCTTTATCACAGAACTGATCTTGGATGTCACAGTACAACCAAAGCCCAAATTCTGGCCTGTTTATGTGTTTTTCTCACTTTCCATCATTTCAGCAGATCCAGAAGGTCTTTTCCAGGTGCATATAATGCTATGAATCTCTACTGCTGGGTTATCTGCACTTTCTATAGACAGATTTCTTAAGGTATTTTAAGGCTGTCTTAAGTCTGAGTTGCTTTGGACAATCTCCATTAACAGGGTCTCATGGATCCATGCCAATTCCAACCTGGATATCCTTGTTACACTTTTTCCACCTCACATTGCTGCCACAGGGACACTAACTTCCGTTTGGGGGCTAAATGACTTAGTAATAAGACAACATCATTCATCCTATATCTAGGGTAGAACATGTAGCACTATCTGGAAGATTGTTAGAAATGTGGACTTTCAGACTCTTGCCCATAATTAAGCATAAAAAGGGCACTACCCTTACCCCATAAAAGGGGGGGAGGGCAATGACTAAGCCTTTCTATTTTGTCATTTTTAAAATTTTGTTTTAAAAATCGAAAAAACTAATGAACAACAATGAAGACAAAATCAAAATAACACAAAAACAATACATGACCTCAAAACAATATGATAGGAATTAACAGTGGTTGCTACAATACATACTGTTATCTTCAACAAAGTTGCTCCATCCACCAGACAGGAATGTAAGATCGATCAAACAATCAAAGACAGTAACAAGTAATTAAAAAAAAAACCACTGGGAATGATGCAGAGCTTCACCATGCAAGATGGTAGGAATTCAACAATGGATCTTATAATGCATATCATTGTTTTCAGATCAGTCACTCTGATTACCAAATTCAAGCCTGCAAAATTAACCAAGAAAGAAGAAAATTTTAAGCATTGACTGTTCCTTTCAATAAACCACAGACATCAGTAATACACCTATTCTTGCTATCCTTATATACACATAAATTTTGATTTTCATTTAGAAAAACCCAAAGTAACAAAACAAATACATAAACAACATAGCATATAGAACAATAAAAATGATACAGAATTTCAAAACATGGTGATAGGGTATTAACAATGTTTTTATATTACCTAACATCTTCAAAATGGTTGCACATGTAACCAGATATAGGTATGCAAGACTGATCAAACAATTACACATTTACAGTTCCTTTTGATAAAACAGATATCAGTAGTACAATTATCCCAGCTCTCCCTCTCCCCTCCTTCATCCCAGTTGCATTTATATATGTGTGTATATATATGTGTGTATATATGCATATGTGTGTATATATATATACTTTGGTGGCATAACTGTACTATTGGTGTCTAATGGTTTGTTGAGGGGACCAGTTAATGATTAAATTTTTTTTATATCTAGACCAATTCTGCATGCTTGTATATGGTAATCTGAGCAACTGATGTGACAATGTATTTGCAATACACCAACCACTGATGAATTCCTACCATCCTGTCTAGTGATGCTATGTATTATCTCTAATGTCCTTTTAAATTATTATTTTATTATTCCCTTTAATTATTTGATTGATCTTCTTACATCTGATAATCTAAGCAACTTCATTGAAGATAACAATATGTAATATGACAACCACTGTTAATCCCTGTCTCTTGGTTTGAAACCCCATATCACTTTTATTGTCCTTGCTTTGTTTTGTTTGTATTTTGCTATTGTTCATTTTTGTACTATTTTCCTTTAAAATAAAAAAGGAAGATAAACTAGAGGTTTTATAGGTAAATGGATGCAACTAGAGACCATAATCTTTAGTGAAATAAATGAGATTCATATATGTAAACATTGTGTTTCTTCCCTGCTATAATAACCTGAAAGAGTAAATAAAATCTGAAAGGTACAATATAGATACTGTGAAAGGGAAAAGAAACTGCTCAAACAGGATTATGCCTTCTGAGCACTTTTCACCTTAGAATGATTTCCTCTTTCTGGCACATGTCCTTCTTGTTGCAGTTCCTTATTTCAAATGAACTGCTAACTTATTCTTCAATCCAAAGACTTTTTGTTCTTAGAACTGAACTGTCTTTAGAGAAAGTGCACAATTGATTCATGGACTCCAGGAACCAGGAATAAATCTCAGTATTCTAATTTCTTTCCACATTAGTCACTAGACAGAATATGCAATGCACCTACACCTTAAAAAAGGAGAAATTGAATTTTCTCATATATGAAATCTATGAAAGCCTAGCTCAAAAGCAAGTACACTGTGGCAGAAGGATGAATAAGAACCAAACTGCTCAGGTCACAGCAGCCAGTAAGCAGAGCAGAGAAACACCATCAGACGGCAGTGGATCAGGGATCGTTTGTGGTACCCGCCAACCTCTTTAACCCACAAGTTAAATGCCACAATACACTTTATTACTCTGCTGAGCTTCTCCTAATCCAGTGAAGTTAATGTGACAAGGCTAATGCTCACACTTGATTCACACCCAAAGACATCTTCTTACACCATAATTAATCTCCAGAGACAGATCATAGTAATTTCATAATTCCCCCAGCGTAGTACAGCTACCTTGTTTACAGCTGGAATCAATCACAAGAATTCCTTCCTCTGAAGTCACAGCAGTTCCAGCATTTTTCAAAGTACAAGTCAGAGTCTCTTCTGAAACTCAAGTAAATTCTTAGCTATAAGCCTCTGTAAATGTCAAGAAAATAACATAATCCCAAGGTACCATAGAACAAGGTAAATATTGCCATTCCGAAATGGAGAAATAGGGGGGATAGGAAGGCATCAGACCGAAGCAAGGCCAATCAATACTCAGCATGGCAAACATTGAATCTTATAGCGAAAGGTTCAAAATCCACGGCAGCCGGTACAGAGATTGTGCAGGCCCTACCCGTACCCTGTGACATGGTCACTTACGGGGCACAGGGCCTTTCTCCTGAGTTGGATCTATTCATTAACTGGAGCTTTTGTCTGCAGAAGTTCCATGGCTCTGGCTTCTCAGACTTCCTAGGGTTCCAGTTGGATTTGTAGCTTCTTTCCCATGGCTTCACAGATTGCCCTAACAGGGGATTCTTGTCTGCCCCTCCACTCAGGCCTTCTTTTGAAATATGGGAAGAAGCCTCTCTGATCTCACAGACTTTCATTTCACATGCTGGCGAATCTTCATCATATGGATGATGCAAAGGTCTGCTGTGTAAGTGATAGCCAGGCCTTCCTGGAGTTGTCTCTGTGTGCCTGAATGTGCCAGCAAAATGAAATAAATCCCAAGGAACCAATTTCTTAGAAGGCCTTTCTTGAGAAAGGATCACAGGGACTCTTCTCAGGTGAGAGGTTGACACTTTTGTGATCTTGAGCCTGCAATGGGAGAGATCGATGCTCTTAAGACATCTTCCTTTTCCTATACACTGCTTGGCTTCCTTTTAACATCTCTCTTTACCAACTTCAACTCTTTGACCACAACTTTACAGGTGGTTCCTTCTAGGCCAAACTTAAGTTTTCTAAATGTTTTGGCTCCTTCTCTTTCCTCCAGTGCTCAGTAGACATCTGACTAAAAATAACCAGCAATACCCATGCCATAGCCCAAATACTATGCTGTTTTAAAATTTCCTGCACCAGATTAATAAGTCTACCACATTTAATCTCAGTCTCCTATATAGTCTGTGAATATAGGCAACATGTAGCTAAACTTTCTGCCACAGTATACACAAGGCTTCTAGTCCAACTATCTATGGAGTCCTTGTTCTCAACTGAAACCTGAGCAGGGCTTATCCTGTCTCCATGCCTACGCACATTTAGATCTTCTGAGCTCTGGCCAGAATCATCCATGAGGGTGCTTATAACATTCCCGACCTTTCCTTCCCTGTATCTCCAAACCTTTCCAAACTCCTCCCAAAAACCAGTTCCAAAGGTTTCTAAACCACCTGCTCAGGTATAGTTACAGCAATGATCTCACCCTCAGTACCAATTTTCTGTATTAGCCGTTGCCCAGAACTTTAAAAATGAGTTTAATTTGTTCATGTTTGCGGCCTATGGTCACCTGGCTCACAGGCAGAACACCGGGCAGGAAGAGCACGGAGGACAACGCTGCTCAGTTCACGGAGGCTGGAGAGCAGGGAAGGGTGCAGCACCAGAGAGAAACGGGCAAGCAGCAAGAAACAGCACCCAAGCCTCCCCTGCAGCAACGTGCCCAGACGCTCCCAAGCGTGTGCTTCGCTAACCTGCTAATGTGTTCTTTAATCCAACAAATTTGACATGTTAAGATTAATGGTTACTGTTCCATTATTATAGCTGATTTCTAAACATACCCATTTCAAAGTGTAGAATTAAAATATACAGGAAAATATTTTGCTTTTTAATAATATCTCTAAATCCATAAGCATAAATGTGATAGATGAAGATAAACGCTATGCCAAATACAAAATGCTTTATTAAGTTGAACAAGAATACACACAATAAAATTTAAGAAGTAAAACCAATATTTTGGTTGTTCTAATCTCCTGTTTCACTAAGATTTGGGATGTGAGGATAGAAGTATCTTGAAAGCTAACCAGCTACTGTCATCATAAACTTTAGAGGTTATGGGCACTGTCAAACCCTCTTTATGGAGGAAAAACATCAAACCTGAAAGTCATTTTCCCAGGTTTTAATGAAACATAGAATTTCTCAAATCATTGAAAGTATCTTGACATTGGCCCATATTGGAAGTCTCTGCGGTGTTTATAAATCTTAATTTAATGCAACAAGAGGTGAGCTCTCAGCACACTGCCCAAAATTCATTCACATTTTTTTGGAATAGTAGTAGGTCCAACTAATGGTATGTGTCCAAGGCCAGTGTCACAGAAGATGGATTCCAGATTAATAGGAGAAAGTGAAGTTATATAAACCCCTTCAAATACATTTACTGGGTACAGTATACTTTTGGCAGACTTCTTTGGCATTATTGCTTCTCCTTCCAGTTCCTGTCCCTTTCTCTCATGACATGTATAGTGGTAAATGCCTGAGCTCATGTTCCTTTGCCCAGGTGCAACACAGTTTTGGGAAATACAACGGGCATGACTTAGTAAATGCTGAGATCATGGCAAGATGTAGGCTACTGGGGTGTGACTTCGGTTCGGACCTATTGGAAAGCTTTTATACATGTATTCCGGAAGAAAGAATTTCTCATTTCTTATGTTCTTAAAATGAGTGTATACCAAATAGTAGTATAATACAGTTGTATACAATTTGTCCTAAATTGAAAATGCAGATTTACTGAATGTAGAGGGAAGTGGTAAATACAAGGCACCACAAAAGAGTATACGGGTACAAATAAGACACATTCTAGGTAACTGCTGTCACTTTTATGTAGCGATTCTTGCTACTGAAAGTATTAGTCATCAAAACCAGCATTTCCTGGGAGCATGCTAGAAACGCAAATTCTGGTGCCCCAGTCTACAGTTATTAGTAAAAATCCACATGTTAATATCTCCATGAGATTCAAAGGCATATCCATTTAAAATCACTGATCTACACATTTGGAGATATCATTTGGCTTCTTACTGTAATTATAATGCTACTGTCAGAAATTGCATCATCTAAAATAGGCATTTCTATGAGCAATCATTTTTATAAGATTACTCAGTGAAATTAAAATATAAATTGTTAAATGTCGATATCTTTTCCTCTCAGTAACTAATTTAAAGACAACAATATGTAATGCATTAACAACAGCTCTTACCTTATTTTGAAATTTTATTTTTTCTCTTTAAAATTTATATATATATATATATATATATATATATATATATATATATATATATATGATCTAAAATGTCCCCCCCCCCAGTGTCATGTGTTCAGAGACGGGCATTTTCGAAGGTGGTTGGAGCATGAGACCCCATACCTATCATTGTGCTAATTCATTGGTGAGTTCAGTATCTAAATGTGCTACACAGAGGTAGGGGCTGGACAGAGGACTGGTGCTACCTGGAGGGATGTGCTCTTCTTCCCATCTTCTCCTTACTCTCTCTGCTTCCTAGATGCCATGGATTGAGAAGATTTCTTCCACTATATCTTCCCATCGTGCCCTTTCTCCCTGGAGCAAGCCAACCACAGACTGCACTTGTGGAACTGAAATCTGAAGTAAACCTTTCCCCTTTAAATTGCAGGTGTTGTGCATTGTGCTGTGCTGCTGAGCAAAGCCTACTAACATATAAATATTTGCTGAAATTCATATTTCTAAATTTTATAAACACATTCAGTAGATGATTACAAATTATAAAATTTTGATCATAAATATTGAGAGAAATATTATTTAAAAATATTTTCAACCATCTAAAGGCATACATATTGTATATATTACATATATTACATGTATGATAAATGAAAATTTGGAATCTGTTTTTTTTGTTGTTGTTGTTTTTTGTTTTTGCGGTACTGGGGATCGAACTCAGGACCCTGGGCTTGCTAGGCAAGCGCTTATTCCACTGAGCTATATCCCCAGCCTGATAAATGAAAATTTGTATACTATCACAAGTTTGAGAAACCTAATACAAAAACAGGATATGTTTAATATGCTTTACATCTAGAAATAAGGTGTTAGGACATACAATAGTCAGGATCTGCCCTCTATCTTGGAAATACTACAACCCTCTGTTTGTTGAATTGTAAAGTAGCTCATTAGATTTAAACAGAGATTATATTCAAATGGCAACCCTTCAAAGACCTGGCGGTATGCTCCACAGCAGATCTCCCAGAGTAAGTGTTAGTCAGAGTGAGAAGTAGAAAAGAGGAGAAGGGGAGTGGGGAGAATTGATATTCCCCTCTCACTATGGCCCCAAAGGGTGTAACTTCCAGGCCAACTGGACTCGTGTCCATCTGACAGCAACATCTCTGTGAAGAGTACATTCTTAGAAAAAAAATCAGGAACGATTTTTTTCTGTGATATTTTAAATACAGAAAAGAAGCACCTAAGATAGTGATCTTGTCTGAAATTATCTTGTTTACCTAATAAGTATAGCCATGTTTAATTAACTATATTTTAATGAATACACATCAGATTCTTGTCATTTGATTAGTGAGTCATCAATTCTTCTGACTTTGCTAAATCTGGGACACTAACCATCTATATCACAGCCAGAAAGTATCAGGTCTAGAATCAGGGCCATTATTTGGTTCTTCTTTCATTTCAAACTCATTCTGCTCCAATAGCAGAGATTCCTAGGTTTATCACTTTTAGAAACTCCAGGACCACTTTGAAGCTCTGATGAACATTAGGGATGAGAGGTACATTAATGTAAGCAGCCCCTAAAAGGATAATATTTCAGGAAATTTATAGAGTTTGAATCTTACATGCAGACCTTCCCTTAAGGGCTTCTCATCCTCAAAAGGCTTGCAGATTCAGTAAGATATTCACAGCATTTTAATAGAATAATTTGCAAAACATTTTACTTGTGCACAGATATATGTCTATACACACAAAAAGAAAGAATCACATTGTAAGAAGTCTCTGTCAGTGAACTGGAGGTAACTTTTGTTTAAAGAACAATAGTGGTGGTTTTGAGCGAGCAAGTTGGAGATCTGAAGCAAAGAATTGTGCTAGACAGGAAAAAAAAAGCTATGCCGGGAACCCCCCAGAGCTCCCATCTCAGCACCTTCTCTGTCTTAATTTCCTGGTAGGTTTTCTCACAATTTATCCTACAGTGGCCACTCAGCAATTCAGGGCACGTCCATCTTTTGTCCCTACTCTAAAAACCTAAAAGCTTCTCATGATTGCTGTAAGCCCAGAAAAAGAGTAAGTTTCATTTGTCCAGTAGTATGCTTCAACTGTGGAGTAACTCATTCTACTTCTGTCTCAGCCCTTTGACTGAAACTAGTCAGTTATATAACACAACCCAGCTCAAGTGATCAGCGAATTGAGGGTTTCTATATACACTGAATGAGAACAAATTCTGATATCAGTAAGTTCTAAAAATATCGATGGTAAGGTATGTCTTGTAGAAGATTGTTGTTTTGTTTGCTTATGGTGTTTGAAGTTAAATTTCTCTACTTGTTGCCCTATGAAATTATATATATATATATATATATATATATATATATATATATATATACTCTTTCTTCACACGGACTTGAAAACATGCTGAGCTCTGCATATCTACGGCAACGGAGGAGGTACAGAAAGCCCCTCTCAGTAGAGGGCAGTCTGGCAACAGTGAGCAAAGGACTCTGGCATGAGAAGACAGCTGTAAATGAAGTAGCAACTCGCGCACGTAAATAACTATCAACTACATGCTATGACTCTGTGAAGGGAAATGACTTTCCTATCCATAAAATGAATGGATTTGATCCAACAGCTAGTGTTAAATCTGCTGCACTGCTAATGGGTGCAAATCCAATTAAAGAAGAAAGAAATCATTTGGAAAAATAACATTATTTTTGTAAGGTAACGTCATTCTTAGAATATCTAAACAATCTATACTTCTGATGATCACTTCTTTTAATGAGAAATTATTAGGTAAGATACATAAAAACTCTGTTATTTCTTGCATTCTAATGCTCAGTATAAAAATATTACTGATTCAAATTAAATAAGATGATATATTGACTTTAGTTCATGTTATTTTCAATAAATGCTCAAAGATAAGTAAAATTCAGTACAGTAAGTTTCTCTCACTATATGGTTGATGAATTTAGGAATCAGCATATTTAAAGATAAGCACTTGTCTAAACTTGTCTAAGTCAGAGCATAATTATTAACAGCATTCCATTTTATTCTCAAAAGTGTTCCATTGTAAAATGAATTATATGACACCGAATACATACGCCCTATGAGCAATCTGTGGCTTTTATTTGCTGCTGTTATCATCAATCCCTGCATTAGCTTAAGTCTAATAATCAAAACACTTAGAATTCATTCAAGTATCAGTTGATCTTTTATCTTTCTTCTTTTCATTACAGACAGAAGATTTTCAATGTTCACATCACCGGCTATGGCAAGCAGAGTGAGTGACTGTTCCCGCTTGGGTCATTCAGAAGAGGAAATCCTCTGACTGAGGTGGACAATCACTCCTCATGTCTCCAGGCTAAGGAGAAGCCAGTAATAACAACATTATCCTGTTGTTACGGTTCAATATTGGTCTGAAAAAATACTTGATACATGGAACACAGAGAAACACAAACACAGCCTGTGGACTTTGCTCTCCAGTCATGAAGAACCTCACATTATTCCCTGCGATAACTGTTTTCTAAGAAGAAAATTTGTAAATAGTTGCTCCACCCTCAATTTAAACCTGACATGGATTTCCCAAATGACCTTCTGAATAATTGGCATAAATGATAAATTTGCTGTAGAAGAGATAATACCTCTGGCTTTGCTGAGAAATTCAGTACCTTTTGCATATTGCTTATATGTTGACTACTTTTGTGGCACTTCTTTTATTATGTCCCTTTAATTTAATGTTGTATAGGGCTCAACAATTAAGTCAAGACCACTAGATGTTATTAAACAGATACTCAGAAAAGATGCCAAACTTTTGTTACCCAAAACCAAAGTTTTCGTCACCGTTGTATTTTGCTCTGTTTAGCTTACTCGTTGAAGGATTCAGCACAGACAGAGATCTGTTACTTCTCATCCATGCAGTTGTGGTTGGTCTGTTTTGAGAACACAGGGTGGTGGTGTTATAGCATGAGACTGATAGAATATCAGTAAAAGCAGTGATGTCCTAGTTATACCCTTGAATCACACTAATTTAACTCAAGAAAAATTTTGGGAAGAAATGGGAGCCATTAGTCTCTCGAGAAATTTCACAAATGTTTGAAAAGAAAAATTGCTCTCTATGATTTATTTTGATTTCTATACATTGCTCATAGTTTGCTGGACAGAAAAGATTCATCTCAGATTTTTGACTTAGGGTTTGATATGCTTCTCTCAATATTGAGTTTATTTCTATCTGTAATGAAAAAGTTTCTAAGCTAATATTACTGAATTTAAAAGAAGGCAGCAATGAATCCAGGAGGGAAACCATGACTGGTTTTACATGGTTATCATGAAAGAGCTGGTGTTTTTTCATTACTTCCACAGTCAATATTTAAACAGACAAAAACAGAAGGAAGCTGAAGGTATTTGCAGATAACCAGGCAGCTAATAGGGAGTTACTCTTAAGAGAATTCCAGAAAATGTTTTGTTTATATCTCTAAAGGAGTAAGAACTCTTTCAAATCTTGCCACAATTTCATAATGATACCTGCACAATGGTTTGTTAATTCTGGAAAAGTTACTAATTAACTCGTGAAAACCTAACTTTGGCTTTGTTTCTTTAGAGGTAAATAAGGGCCATAGTCTGCAATTAGCTGACCTGTTGAGGGTCTCCTTTAAGTTTTTTTCTCTCTCTTCTTCCATCTTTCTCCCCTACTCTTTGCACATTATTTGTTATCTGGCAAAATTTTGACATTGCACAGCCTGGATTTTTTTTATTACATCTTGTGGTGTCACATGATATGCTCCTCAACTTCCAACCTTTAATGGTCATTAGCTCTGTTAGCAAATTTGGTAAAATGGATGTAAGAAAAATACCTGAAAGCTTCTTGCTGCCCCTTCATTTATTTATTTATGATCGTGCCTCAGAAACTGGGACCTGATCCTAAAATTCTTTATTCTTCGTCCAAGCTTCTTTCCAACATACTTTCAGGCATTCAGTAACCTGTGTTTATTTCCTTCTTCATTGTCTGGATTTCAGACAGTGACTCTGGTAGGTATCTGGAGGAATGTGGTGTAGAGAAGAAGGCAGAATTCAGAAAACCATTCTTCACAGTGGGACGTCTAAGGAGTTAACAGTGAGGAACTCTTGGTCACCATGTCAGTGTGTTTTCACCGTCTTACAATAACATGTTGAAACCACACCCAGTAGCAGTCTGAATCACAACAAGTATGTTGTTTAAAGCAATCCTGGCTATGTAACTTTAGTGGATTTTTTTCCCCAGACATTACTTCATAAAATGTGACCTCCTCATATAAATGAGTTTTTCTTTCTTTTCTAAAAATAGCTTTCTAATATATAACTGCAGAAAAATAGAAGTAGTACTTTCAGACCCTAGGATCTGGAAATACCACATTTTACATGAGAATATCTGTGATTAAAGTCCATACATTCTAGATATTATTTACAGTCTAATCCTTTTTATATCCTAGCTTACACAAGTAGGAGGAAGACAATCCTTACCTTGTCTACTTTGTTTTAAATTTTCAGTTTATTAATATTTGGAAAAATCTTGACATTTATATATTAATATTATAATGTTCTACAGGAGGCTGAAGCAGGAGGTTGGCAAGTTTAAATCCTGCCTGGACAACTTAGCAATACCCTCTCTCAAATTAAATTTATTTTTCAAAAACAGGGCTCAGTCCAAAGGACCCAAGCTTCTTCCCCAGTAATACACAAACTTACAACATTTATTATGGGATGTGGATAACTACAGTGTTATAAGAGCTTTTCACATATCTTTTAGAAGGACTTCATTTAACTTTGGCAGAGTTAATCAATAAAACTGAATTAATACCATGGTATTATTTTACTGTTCCCGTTTCAAACAAAGAAATGTTTGGCTTATGTGCCAAATGACCTGAGGGCTGGTCTTAGTATTAACTAACCCTGGGAGGACTGGGGATATAGTTCAAAGGCATAAGCACCTGCCTGGCAAGCAAAAGGTCCTGAGTTCGATTCCTAGTACCAAAAAATAAAAAAATAAAAATTAACTAACCCTGGAGTGTGTGGCCATGTTTAATTCTTGATGCATGGAGAAGCGATCCTCACGGGTCTTCTGAGTTTCTGTGTCTTGGGAGCAGATGTATTGGTCACTTTTCTCTCATTGCTGGGACAAAATACCGGGTGCCCAAAATGAAGGAAGGAAAGGATTATTTAGCTTAACAGTTTGTGGAGGTTTCAGTCCATACTCAGCTGGCTGTAAGGCAGAGTGGCACATGGCAGAGGGCTACAGTTCTTGGTGGCGGAACACATCAAAGCAACAGGCACAAAAAGAGAGGAAGTGGCTGCAAGTAGCCTCCTTCTCTCCCTTACACTGTATGCAAACTACCCACCTCAGGCGGGTGTAGTACTCACATCCATAATCCCAGCACTGGATGATGGATCAGTCACAAATCCTACAAGCCGTCTCGTGACTGAATGAGGAATTGGTGGGACATGCAGACACAGACCATAACAGCAGAGGAATCTACGGTCTTTATTAGAGCTGCAAGATCATCTTCTAATGGACATTTGTAGAGTAAGCAGCCCTGGAAGTGAGAGTAGAGGTCACACTTACTTACTCTCTAGTGTAACAAAGATAAATTTACTCTGGGGGAAAATGGACAGAGGGCTCTTGTGTCCTGCTGTGGTCTACATCTGAAGTGTTCCTCAAAGATTCATGAACTGAAGGCTTGAACCCAATGCACAAGAGCCTTGTGAAGCCTTGAGAGGTGATCACGAAGGCCCAGGGCATAGCTGAATGAGGTATTAGGAACTGCGCCCTTTGGAAGTAGTTCTCTGAGGGATGCCTGTGAAAGCTCCTGCTTGTCCCAGGATCCTCTCTGTCTCTGTCTCTCACTCCCCCTCTATCCCCGCTGCCACGAGCGTTTGCTGTAGCTCTCACGCTTTCACCCGATGCTCCTGCTGTACCTTGGGCCCCAGGCTGTGGAACCAGCCAGCCACAAGTGGAAGCATCTGAAACTGTACCCTAAAGTAGCTTTCTCCTCTGTGACCTGAGTTATGTCAGGGATTTTATCACTGGGATGGAAAATTGGCAAACACATTATGTTACAAAATCCATGGGTTCCTAAATCTCAGGCTTCTCCACTATGATGCAACACAGTGCTCCAGCAGGATGAAGGGACTGGATGTCAACATCTAGCTCATGTTTCTGGCTCTTAGTAACAAAATGTTTCATTTTTGATCCAGGAATCTCCTAACTTTTGCAGGTTTTCATAATAGTGTTAGCTGGCTAGCCATACAAGGTTCCATAGTTCAGAATATGTACTAGAATTTCCTTATCTTTAGTATTAAGGGATTGGTCTGTGACATAGTGTCAATTTGTATTTGGGATATTTATTAAAAGCAGAGAGGAGGAAGTGTCTGGCTTGTATCTGCAAGGTCTTACAAACTTCTGAGGCTGAAAATATGTACAGTTCTAAGAGCACAGTACCTTCACCCAGTGGCTGCAAGTCATCTCTGTCTTCGAGGATCTGGAACGACCCTGAAGGCTGATGTGCTACGGGCTGGGTCTCAGCCTGGAGTTACTGGGAGACTGCATAACCTTCAACAGGCAGAGCCTGATGGTAATCCTCCAGACACTGAGATGTACCTGTGAAGAGGACTGTGGAACCTCAGCCCCTTCTCTTCCTCTCACTTTTCTTCCTGGCCACAAAAGCGAACAGTCTTCCTCTCCCAGGTGCTCTTGCACAATATACTGATTGCCACAGGCCACAGCAAGGTGCCAACCAATCATAGGTTGAAATCTCTAAAACTGTGAACCAAAATAAAACTGTCCTTTTTAAAGGTTCTTATCTCAAGTGTGTGCTACAATAAGAAAAACTGAACAATAGCCCATGTCTAGCACCTCATTAAAGAGCTTTATGCATTTGAATGTGACTGTAGAGAAGCAGTGTAGAAGGGCATATGTTTCCGTCTTTTGTTTGGGCTGAAAGGAGAAGATTGTACCCTGTTTTCTGCCATATGTAGAAAGACAAGAGGATGAAGAACACACATCACCACCTCCCTGCCCTGTGGAATGGAATCTGCTCCCAGGAGAGAAGCTATAGAATTTTTTTTTTTTTTTTTTTGCGGTACTGGGGATCAAACTCAGGACCTTGCGCTTACCAGGCATGTGCCTATCCCACTGAACTATATCCCTAGCCCTGTATAGAATTATTTTCATGGGAAAAAGATAACTTGTTTTATAGAAGCACTAGAAATGTTGTTCATTTTAACTTTATAATGTTATCACTAATATTTCCAAATAGGCTTTTGGAAATATTTTTATTATTTTATTAAAAATAGCATAGGACAATATACCTCTAGGACCTACTTCCACAAGTGGAACTGCTGAGTCAGAAAACATGCAACTTTAAACATGCTCCTAAATGGGCTTTCACAAACTTCATGCACATTTCCTGTGGCAAAGAAGAAAACAAGATGAAGGATATAAAGATTTTTTTCCTCCTTCTGCACACCGTATTCTTATTCTTAGTACCATGAAAATTCAGTCTGGAACATCTCGTTACTGTATGGATTATCCACACCAGGGCAGCAGGAGAAAGCGTGGTCTGCAGCAAGAGATGCACAGATGGCAGCACCTGTGTCGGCCTGGGGGAGGCAGTGGATATCGCTGTGGAGCTGGCTTGTCCTTATGTGAGGAGCAACACCATGCCCAGCTCGGAATATATGGCAAGCAGGTCCAGGACTCTGAGTTACTACCTAAGCAGGTTGAGACAAAACTAAAGCAATTTTGGTCACTGCTATTCATGTGGTGCCATTGGCACCCACAGTGAGGGAGGTGTGAGCAAACACAAGTGCACAGTAGGTGCGGTGACCTAAGATGAGTGTGCAGCTTAGTGTCACAGAGACACAGGGTGGGTGGGAAATACTTGAGCTAGATCTTAAGCAGTGAGTAGAATTTTTGCTATGGATCTAATATAGAGAATCCTTTGTATATTTAGGAAAAACTATTGCAAACTTACAAACTCTGAATTCTATATTTCAAACTTGAGTTTTAAATCACAAAATACAAATTATCAATATTTTGGCTATTAAAGTATATGTACAGTATTCAGTTGATAGTGACAACTAACAAAATAGGCTTAAAAGAAATATTTTCTGTTTAAAATCTAAATTCATCACTTTAAAAAACTACAGTGATAGTTTCATGTTTTGCAAACTTAAATTTATTAATAAAACAATTATTCAATTATGTTCTTTCATACTATCACCAAAATGTGTACATATGTCTACATGCATCTTCTGTAAATTTGCCAATGAATTTAGACTATTTTCCCCACAAACCTTCTATGTTACTATCATACTTTATTTTTCAGAGTGAGTGGTTCACCAGTCAATTAATTTTATGAATTAAGCTAAATGTACACATAATTGGCAATGCCACTTTTCAACTCTGAAATTCACCTTTATTTTTACCTTCTACTTATCCGATAAGGATAGCTAAGGTAGTTTTAGAGATTTAGTAGTTTAACTTGTCATGTTTAGGGAGATGTTTGTTTGAAAATGTATGTAAACAGGGTAAGCACTATATTTGATTGAGAATAGAGTGTGGATTGAAAATTCTTTTGTCCATCACTGAGGCATAAGGTCTTAATATTTTTGTCTCATCATGATTTTTAAAAATATCAAAAGTAGGAATAGCTTAGAGAAGTGAAGCATTGCCAAGTTTGGCAAGTTCTGAATAGTTTGACTTGCTATCCTTTGATTCTATTTATTTCCCATCTGGTTAATCTTCTAGGTGGTGACTCCCAGTCTTTTATTTGTTTGCCATAAAGTGTCACCAACATCTTGTAACATGATGGAATTATGCCCTAAATTACATTAGTGAAAGTTACCCTTACTGTATTGTTATGTTGAAATTAAGAAATTTCTTTTTTTTTAAAAAAAGTAGTATCGCTTAAAAACTAGCTGATACAAACTATCCAACAAACTAAGTATCTGTCTGCCAAATGAGACCAATTTGTCCTTGTCATTGACCTGTGGTTGTTTTGCAAACAACTGCTGTGTTCCTTTCTGTGATATTACAACATAAGTTAGGAAAAGTGTGGAAAATGGAATAATACATTCCTTACCTTCTCTTATAAGGTGGCTTTAACTCTTTCACTAATAGTAAGGTTTACATTGAATCCACTTGAACCTGCACAGGCTTGTGAATAGTACAATACGGGCTCAGCTGGGACTTCACGGCTACATTTTAAAGGCTGTTCACATTATAACTCTTATCAGTGAGTTTGCTTTGCTGTTCGTTAGGAAATAAAGAAAGAATTGCCAAAGATATTTCAAATTTGACCATTGATTATACCTAACCCCAAAGCCTTTCTTTTGCTATTGCTTTCTTTCAGTTTGGTTGCTTCCCTTCTAGTCACTCAGGTCATTCTGCACACAGTAACGATTTCATACAAATGGATCACAGCACATGACAACCTGCATCAAATTTTCTTCCTTCCTTCCTCTCTCCCTTCCTTCCTTCCTTCCTTCCTTCCTTCCTTCCTTCCTTCCTTCCTTCCTTTCTCTCTCTCTCTCTCTTTCCTTTTTCCTTCCTTCCTTGCTTGCTTTCTTGCTTTCTCTTTAGTACTTGGTTTGAACCCAGAGACTTTGTACACAGCTACATCTTCAGCCATTTTTATTTTGATACCAGGTCTCACTAAATTGCATAGGCTGAGCTCCTGCTTCACGCTCCCAGACTTCGGAGATCTTAGGTGTGCACCACTGCACCTGACTGTGTGTTTCTTTTAGAATGCCCTTATAATGTGGTTGCCACGCTGTGAGGAAGCCTAAGCAGCCATCATGACAGGGTCAGCTTACTTTCCAGCAGGGTGCTAGCATCAGCACGTTTATCATGTCAGTAAGTGAGCCTTCCGGTGAATCCAGTCTTGCCGCTCTCAAATCATTCCCAGATCTAGAGACCTGCCAGCTGAGCACGTAGGCATGAGTCAAAGCCTACTGATCTCCACTGAAGACTTCTAAAATTCATGATCCACAGAAATTATGAACGTTATAAAATAACTACTGTTTTATGTCACTCTGTTCAGCAGTGTGTTTTGCACTTCTACATTAAGTGGAGAACACTTTATAGTCTGTAATAATCTCCAATTTTTTGAGAATATACTGATTTATTTTTATTTTTGTTACAGAAAAATCTAAAGATATATAAAAGTGAGAACACATATTATATTGAACTCTTAGGTAGCTATCATCCAGAATCTACAGTTATATTAGTCTATTTATTTTTTTAAATTTTTATTAGTATGTGTTTGCAACATGTAATGATTACATTCATTGTGGGGAACTGGAACATGTACGTAACACATCTTAGGTCTTCTTTCCCCTTTCCCTCAAGCCCCTTTTATTTTGCCATCATCAGGTTCATTTCTCTTATAAACAAATACTCATAAAGTTAGCTGTCATGTGTGCAGGTTAACAAGCAAACTGATAGTCAAAACAAATATAAAACATAAGACAATTACACTAAATCAAAGTACGCTTTTAGATACATTGACAAACTGGATTATAACAGGTTTTTTCTCTCTTTTTCTATTATCTGTCTTTTATTTTTCATTTTGTTTATATATTGAGTTTTTCATATAGGACAAACCATGAATATTTAAGCTTCCATGTCTGAGTTACTTCACTTAACGCTGGCTTATGTGACATGCAGTAGACGATATTTTTCTTTAATATGACCTGTGTTTTCTTTCAAGAACTTGATCAAATTGTGGAAAACTCACAAGTCAGAATATTCTGAGCAGAGTGAACTTCAAGTACAAAATTTCTGAGAGAGAAGCAAGGCTGAAGAGGCGAGAAACGGGCTGGAGTGCAGAAGAGAAAGAGCAGAAAGCAGGGCCAGAGGCCTTGCGTTCTATCACTGCACGGTGCGTATCAGCCAGGGTGAAGCGACGGCTTTGGGTTTTTGTTTTTGTTTTCGTGTTTTGTTTTGTTCAGTGTTAGGGGTTGAACCTAGTGTCTCATACAAGCTAAGAAAGTGCTTTGCAACTGAATTACACCAGCCCATATGGGCTTTAACTGTGTAAGTACTCAAAAAGGTTTGATGCAGGGTGTCATGTGCTGGGATTCGCTTGTACATGACCATTAAGGCTTGGGAATGACATGACCTAATGTAGGGCAGAAGGCAACTGTCCACGAGACTTGAAAACAGGGCAGAAGTGGAGCAAAGTAGATATATTTGGGGTGGATTTTTGATATAAGGTTGCAGAAATATGATACGTATTATGAGAGGACTTGAGAATGGGAAATAAATTCAGGACTATACTTAGATTTGTGGCTGCATATCTGAATAGGAGAGCGGTAACCAAATAGATGGAAAGTAAGCGCAAAACAAGGGATTGGGGGCTTAGACGTAATCAAGGCTTAAATGTGAAATACCTTTGACCCTTTACCTTCTATTCCTAATGAAGACAACAAAACCAGCCCCCAGGTAAACATTACAGTCGATGGTAGTGCGCTGATGTATTCAGCGACCAGCCCATGCAAAAAGAAGAAATATCCTTCTTGTATCATAATCATTAGAGAACATTTTGGAATTTTCCAGAGCAAGACCTACTGCTCTGTCATAGGAAGACATGGCCCCTCCCTATCCATGCTGGCCATGTGGAAAGGATCCACTGTACATATGACAGTTTCTTTGAAATAATATGAAGGAAAAAGGAACATGCTTCAAGAACAAAGCCCATCATTTTTCTTCTTGTTCTCATAAATATATATTGACTTGATGAGCAGACAAAATCAATTCAAGGTGATATCAGCACAGTATGTTTAGCACAATTCACACCAACTCTACTTCTTCTTACCACACAGTGATGTAATGAAGGATAAGATGTATATAGCACAAAATAATCTTTGAAAAGTTATAAATAAGAGTATGTCAAGATTGATAAACCATTACAAGTTTTTGACAGACTTGAAACTTGTTGATAAAATACTATTTGAAGTTGTTGAAGTTAGAAATGCTGGCTAGGTAACAAAATTCCAGATAGAGCAGAGTGTTTTTATTATCTGTGAATACAATATGAGTAACTCATAAACAAGAGCCTCCTCTCTTAAGAATTTTATTCTTGGCACTCTTTTGTTGGAAAAAGTAGACACTTACGGGTGTGTCCTTAAAAATATTAACATCTTCCTTTTGGTGAAAAGCTTAATGGTGCTTGGAAATAACGACTCTTAAATGAAGAAAAATGTGTGTGTGTGTGTGTGTGTGTGTGTGTGTTTACACATGTATGGTTAAAACTACTATGTAAAAATTTTGAAAAATCTAATCATACTGATGTAATTTAACTAATGTTGCTTGCTCCTCTTTTAAACACAATCTCCATACTTCATCTGATAAGGGATATTTAGGGTTGTCCATTCCTTACCTTGTTTAATTGTCATGTAAGAAAGAATTAACTCTTAAATTACAGATAAGTCAACCATGTTCACAGACAAATTATTGTTGTGCATTAAAATTTTGCTGTATATTAACTTACACATCCAAATAAGTAGCTATAAACAAATCCATTTGCTTTTAAGCTATAATATACAGTTTCAACATGGACCATGCATGTCGTGTGTGTGTGTGTGTGTGTGTGTGTGTGTGCGTGCGTGCGTGCGTGCGTGCGTGCATGCACACATCCAGGCTAATTAATAGGCATATAAAATTGTTAAGTTTTAGACACCAAATGTAACATGACCACATAACTGTTGAGAAGCTAAAAGTATTTTTTATCTTGTTCTGTCTCTTGCACCACCTTTGTTTATGTGCCCCTCCCACCAGCCTGTAAATTGTTACAGGCAGCAACTGTATCTACCTCAGCATTTGGTGCTGTACAGTACCAGGCACAAATGAGGAGCTAAACCTTTGTCAAATTAAATGCAATTGCTTTTCCCAATATAGTCTCTTTCTTTTTCTTTCCTTTATGCATTTTACAAGGGCAATCTTCTCTCCTTCATTATTTATCCTTGTTTTTAAACAACGTTCTTCTCATTTGGATAAAACTGTTTATATCTAACAAAAGTGGAGCGTTTATTTGCTTAATTCGATAGTTTTTTCAGCCGTGATCCTGTGTGACCTTGCTGCAGCGCTCAGCACAGTTATCCACACCTCACATATGAAATTCTTTTCCCCTGTGGCTGTTGCCAACCTACCCCCCCTCTTCTCTCCTCCTGTGTAAGAACATTTTCCCCTCCTCATGCTGCTCGTTTTGTTAATTACCAAGTTTTTACCCTCAAGCTTAACTTGCTCTTTCTTGACATATTCATCCACACCTACAGTTTCATTTCCCAGTTCTATGCTGGTGAACAGTTCCCAAATATTTTTCTTTGCATAGTAAAAATCCGCATTCAGCTGTAGCTTAGATCACTTTCCTTTAAAACAAAAAATAACGGACAGGATTTTAGCTAATTTAGGCAAAACCTAAGAGAGAAGTAGGCTTACTGGTGAACTTACTGGAAAATGCCAAGGAGCCTAATGGAATGGACTGATAAAACAAGAAGCCACATTCCTGAGAGGAATTCTGAACATGGTCCTTCTACATCTCTAGCCTAACCCTCTCTCTGAGTATCTGCCTGTGCCCTTTCTCACACTAACAACAATCCACTGTGATAACCATTGGTCTCCAAGTGTTTATATCCTCAATTTTAGACATTTGGGAAGAGACCTACTGTGTTTTCTCAGTTCCACTTCAGTAAACTAAGGCAATGACTAATGGCCCATCCTAGGAAGATATGACTCAAACATGTCCATTCTGGATACAGAACAGGATCCGCTACACAAACAACGGCTTTGAAACCATGTGAAATGAAAAGAGATATGCTTCAACAACAGATAGTGTTAAATCAAGTTTAACTGGCTGGACTAAATAGTAGGCTTCTGTTATAATATTCCTATTGCCCATGGAACTCATATTCCAAACTTAACTGATGTCCGCCAATCCAAGCCCAAATGCTGAGAGAAATTTTTAAAATCCACATTTCTTCAATTAGGGTACAATCTTGCAGTGGTGCTCAAGATGGAAATTGCTGGATTTTCTGAGCCCATCTGAGCCACCACTATGCACACATTTTCCTGTCAGTACTAATGCTAAGTTTTCTCAGAGCCTCATCTTTCCCAACCTATTTTCATTGTCCCATCTTTTACAGTGTCCTTCAGACTGATCTCTTCATCCTCAAACTTTGTTGATCCAACCTTTCTTCATTTTGGACCTTCTTTACATAAAAGCCACCATAACCTATAGAATATGAAATGTATGAACATCAAATATCACCTTTCTGTCTGGTAGCTCACCCCAAGGATATCACCACTATCCATAGGCATCCCTTATTCAAGCTCAGGAGCTATATTATTTACTCAGTGCCCTAGACTGTTGTATATGTCTTTCCCTAACCTGGAGACATCTCATACTCTGGTTTATTTAACAAAATTTTTCCTTATCTTTCAGGCTTACATCCTTGACTCAGTTTAGATATCCTGCTCTCTGGGAAGCCTGCCTTGAAACTTCATCTAATCAAGAGAAAATGATCTTACCTTAATCTTGAATAATACTTTCAGCATGTCTGTTTTCTTATATTTTGTTATTTGTTTTATTCATAAATATGTGAGCACTCTTACTCATTTTATAGCCTCTCACAGGATCTGGTACAGAGAAGATATATAAAGATTCCTGAATGAAAATAAGCCAGGAGTGGTGGCTCATGCCTGTAATCCCAGCACTCAGGAGGCTGAGGCAGGAGGATTGTTGAGAGTTCAAGGCCAGCCTTGGCTACAAAGTGAGCTCAAGGCCAGCCTGAACTGAATAGTAAGACCCTGTCTCCAAAAAAAAAAAAAAAAAAAAAGCAGAAAGGGATTCTTTATCATCTGCTGCAATAAATTTTAAAAGTACATCTTTGGGTATGTATAGCTTCACATTGTGAGGAATCTATTTCCACTGGTGAGTCTTATGAAAATGTTCAGTTTAACAAATGCTCAAGCTCTCCCTCTATGGTCTATAGCACTGCTAAAATGCCAGCTTGAAGCAGCTCACCCTGTAGAACTGAGAATGACATACAAGCAAATAGTGACAGCTCATATCTAGAGGCTTAAGAAAATGTCTGTAGGAGAAAAGGAAAGGAAGAATTAACTCTGATTGCAACATAGCCTTACAAGTAGAAAAATGGAAAGCAAAGGGGACATAGTCCTAAATGTCACCCAAATGGTCAAGTAAAGAGAGGCACATGGGTTTTATCCTGTTTCTGAACAAATGTGATATATAATATGCAAATTTCATGCTCTACTAAATTATTTTTGATAATTTACAACTGCAATCATGATTGATAATGCCTGTAGAAAGCAAACTATAACATTCTCATAGTGCAAACACTCACACACACATACAGAGCTGCCATAGTCAATAATTTCACTGCCTGAGCTTTTACTGTGGCATTTGAGTTAAGGGTAAAGATTAACATGTGCTAAATTAAGGGTTTGCTAAGAGTTAACTATGGGTGTCAAATCACCTGTACAAAACAGCAAGTGAAATACCATTCCTAGACACAAGTGTTTTTTTTCCACTTAGGCTTCCAACCTCAGACATCAGATACTTAAGAGAAAACTTAAAGGCAAGCTTTCAGAAAATAGAGCACAGCGTCGCATGCATCTCATTGCCACTTTAACTAACCTGGAGAAGAAACCAAAATAAACAGTCAAGGAATTAGAGGGAGTAAAGCCCAATGTGTCATAATATCTTGGGGCCTTTTTCTCTATTCCTTTGCTTTTTTCCATATCTCATTGTCAAGAATTGGCATTAAATGCTCTGTGAGATTTGACCAAAAATGCTTGGGAATTAGATCTGCTGTGCGCATGCTGCCTTGAGACCTCCTTGGGGGGGGCAGCAGCTGTCGGAATGAGTGGTCTCTGTGGTGTTAAGGAAACACCCCTAAGACTTTGCTGGACCCAAACCCCAAATACATTTGTGGGCAAAAATCCGAGGAGAGGGCTTTGGGAAGGTGGCTATTCTGCATGTTTCTGAATAGGATTAGTTATGAGCAGGCTGAATGGAGCTCATTTATTCCTTATAACAGCAAGACGATAACACATATGATGTAGAAAGCAGACCCCCACCAAACCCCAAATCCACTCTCAGTCATGGACTTCCCTGCCTCCAAAACTGTGGGAAACAGATTTCTGACGTTTCCACCATCAAAGAAGACCCAACCTCAAATACGCTGTAGGAAAGATGGCATTTGATGGTATTTTTATTCATTTTATTGATATACTAAAGAGTGTTTCCGAGGACAGAGAGAATGACATCTTCATATTGGTCCCACTAAGACAAGGTAGGTGATTAGAGTTAGGAAATTTCTAAATTTTACTTTATAAGAAAAAATCTACATCTTTTCAGGCCACCGAACTTAATTCTAAAAGCATACAACTCCACCAGATTCCTTGTGCTTTCAAACATTTTGTAAATGACATTTCAATTTCTTATTCAAATTCACCATAGTTGGGTGCTATTATTTTCAATTGTGTTATTTGGAAAATGCACTTTTAGTTCATGCATAATAAATCAGTGACTAATAATATACAGATATATTCCTAAGTGCTTTCATTCTTGATTATTCATGGCATTTCTTACTCATCTGACAGGATAAAGAGCCCTGGAGAACAAGATGACTTTTCATACATGACCGGTAAAAGACAGAAATGCTTCTTATGTGAGTCATCTCTCTGTTGATCAGGATATTATCAAGGATTGTTTCCTGTATATAATTGTTATCCAGTCAATACACAGCAACGTAGCATGATGGTCAATATCAGTTTTCATTAGTCAATACTTTGATGAGCAGTTATAATGGTCTGCATGGATATGCATTATGACAGGTTTTTATTGTACCTTTCACTTTTAAAAACAAACTTTTTCGAGAAAATGTGAAAGCGTATTCATCTTACTGTGGATAACGGGACTTTCCATTCTTATGCTTGCTTTTCTACCCACACCACTCTCTGTCATTCCTCATTCTATTCTTCTGACAGCAGCGTGCTCTTTCTCTATCAATTTACTGGTGCAGATTTCACATGCTTTTTAAAATTTTACTCCACTAGTTAAAAAATCTCACTATATTCTGCCATATATCCTAACACTATTAAAACTGTATATTTGCTACTGCCACAGAAGACGCAAGCGCCAGGAAGCTGCAAGGAAGGGAGTGTGTTTTGTTACATAGTCAGTCACCCTGTGCTGAGCCTATACTCTGAGGCGGGAACTACCTGGAGTGTGACAGTAGCTTGGAAGAAATGTGGATGCACCCATTTGGGTTATGGTAGAATGCTGGGTTATTGACTCAACTCTTCTACTCTGACGAGATCTTTGATTGGTCCATTTTGAAGCCAAAAAACATTGAATGTAAACTTGCCATCGTTCTTTTTAAAATTAATATATATTTTTTAAAATTTTTTCTTCCTATCTATTCATAGGACAGCGAATCTGACAATAGTCTGTTGTATCATTTCCCAAGGCAAACCTTCTTCTGATACTGACTTTTAAGTCTATAGAATTCTGCAGCTCATTAATAAAATGCACTTAAATGTGAATTCCCATATAGCAGAAATATTGATATCATCTCTATAGATAAAGTTACAAAGTAAAGGTCGGTTAATCTCAGAATCACATACCACTTAGCAGTAAACCTAATATTCTTGCCCTGACTTAAACTGAACCTTGACTAGAAAGGGCCCAGAATAGCTACAAGATCGTTTTGGATATATACAGTTCATATATGTTAAGCTAATATTAATTAATTAATATTAATAAATTTTTCATTGCTAACAAAAGCTTTAGTTTTAACTTATTCCATTTCTACATTTAAATGGTCAGCAAGCTCTAATTTTCCTTTTTTATTTTATTTTTTTAAGTATAAAAGAAAGAACAACAAAAAAGAGGAAACTAACAAAGAGACACAAAGTAGCACAAGAAGAGTACAATCAAAACTGAATTATAGGAATGATGGGAAGATGGCGACCAGGTGAGCAGCAAGGGAGCGATCCTCCTTAATAAACACCACCAGCTCGAGACAGACTTGGCGAGCGTGAATGCTGGGACCTCGGCTGGGAGGTTCAAACTGGGCGTATCTCTCTGAGATGCCGGGGGAGATGCGGTAGGGCGGACCAGGCTGCCGTGGCGAGACGTGGGAAGGCCCCAGACGCTGGGAGCCAGGGACGATCCGCGTGGGGAGGAAGCTTGGCTCGGTCCAAGTGCCCTGGGAGCGCAGCCAGCTCGGTCCCTCCCGCCTCCCGAGCCGGTGCAACTTTCCGGCGACTCCCGACAGAGATCGGCTTTTGGGTGGCGGCGGCGCCCGGCAGTCCCACATTTCGCGCGTATCGGGCGGGCCGCGCAGAAAGCCCCAGATGCTGGGAGCCAGAGACGCTCTGCGGGGAGGAGAAAGTTTGGCTCGGTCCGAACGCCCTGGGAGCGCAGCCAGCTCGGTCCCTCCCGCCTCCCGAGCCGGTGCAGCTTTCCGGCGACTCCCGACAGAGATCGGCTTTTTGGCGGTGGCAACGCCCAGCAGTCCCACATTTCGCGTGCATCGGGCGTGCCACGCAGAAAGCCCAAAGGATAGACTGGCACCTTGGAACCTTCCTGCCTGCAGGGACTCCAAAAACTGGTGAGATATCGGCGCTCGCGACCAGATCACCGAGTGGGGGAGGAGATCCATCCCTATACCTGCAGGGAACCCTGGGAGGGCGGGGGAGCGGTCTTACACACCTCACCCAGGTCACTAGGTAGGGAGTATCTAACCAATATCT
>PVLD010015180.1:0-49571 GCA_004027595.1 Dinomys branickii | reverse complement strand
TTTTTAGTAGGGAATTAGAACTGGATGTTGTATTACATAGTTATCTTCACATTAGTTAACACAAAAACATTAAAGGAAATACCAAATTATAGATAAGATAGTAGGGAATTTGCACTGGATGCTGTATAATATAAAGTTATCTTCACTTCTGCTAATACAAAAACGACTGAGGAAATACAGAATTATAGAGAACATAGAAAGGAATTAGCTCTGGATGCTGTCCTACACAATGTTACCTTCACCTTTGTTACTCAGTTACACAGATGATGGCCCGTTTGATCATTCAATTTTCTCCTCCCTCATCTCCGTTGCCCTACCACTCAATCAGTCATCTTCCCTGTGATAATAACTGTACTCCTGGGTTTATCTATATCCTTGGACTCTCACCTTGGGAAGAGATATAGCTGCCTCAGACTATACTATAACATACAGGGGTGTATACAAACTGTCAAGGCAGGTACTTCTACCTATCTTACGTCACTACAGCGCCCAATGTGAATAATTTGCTGAATGCTTGAAAGTTCTCTGAAGGCAATGATGTGTTTGCGCTTTTGAAGTCTCCGCACCCAGGCACCCTGCTACCACTGTTGCTGCCAAAGTCCACTCTGTGTACTCCTTCAAACTGTTTAGACAAGCAAGTGGAAAATCTTGTGCTTACAAACATTACTTCTTCATGAGTAGAATATGCTCACAGTACTTTTTAGTATGTATTGAGTGTGGCCAGTTTTCAAACCGTAAGTACATAGCATTTTAGCCCTAAAAGGAACTTCAGATTTAATCTTTCACTTCCTTTAGTAATGGGGCTATATATTTTATAGATTATTATAGTCAAAGGAAAAACAGCAAACTACTGAAATCTAAACACTGCCAAATTTCTAGTTTGGGGAAGTATGAAATTATTTGTTATCATGAAAAAGTGTATATAGTCCATTTTCATTTTTATATTCAATTTTTATTATTCATAATGCACGTTTTTTCAGGAAAAGTGCTTGAATAGAGAACAATAACTTTAAATCCTTACTTGTTTTAGACACAGAAGAGTCTAACCACAAGTGTTCTCAGAAGTTATTGTGCTATTATTCATCAAAGTACCTGTTCTTAAATTTTTTAAACTTTTCTTTTAAAATTTTCAGTGTCAACATAGCATTTAATCTAAAATATGTTTTGTTAAACACAAGGTTATATCTTCAGTCAACATTCAGTGTGTACTGATGGTACAAAAAAAAGACAGTATCTAAGTAGAAGTGGCTTATGAAGTTTCCTGAGAATTCACTGGCTCTTCTTCTGGACACCTGAGGACAGTGCAGAGAACAGCTCCAAGGAGACATGTGGGTCTGATTAGGAGTATAGGGGCACTGGTGATGCCCAAAGTCTCCTCCTAGGCTGCTTTGTACATTTTATTTTTTTGTTCTAAAAACACAAGAACTGTGAAACACTGAGAGTATACTGCTTCTTAAAACTAACATCAGGTTAAGAAAAAATGTGATGAATTTTTCATTTACTGATCTTTTTTTAACTATGTAGTTCCACAAGTATTAATATGCAATTTAACTTTTGTTGCTTCCACAGAATTATAGTAATAAACTATAAGAAAACTACATCATTACACATTTGAGCAGTTCTGTTTTACTATGATTTCTGTTCTTCCAAGAGAAATCTGTTACGCTATCGAAGCACCTACCCTTGAGTGGTGTGCAAGTGTTAAATGTAAATTGCCCAACTATTTTTAGCTGTTGCTGAAAAATTCCTGTCTTTGGGAATAATGATTTGAGGCATTGTGTTCATTTTGTTTATCATGCAGCTATTCAGCCTCTAGTGGGCCCAAGTGCTTATGTAAGCAAAAGCTTTTAAGAATGCCTGCAGCTGAGATCCAACCTTCCAGGTAGGCTGCAGGTTCAGAGTACACCTGACCTAGGCTGCACAAAACTCAGATCCATCTGGAACAGAGTTTCAAAGAGGATTTCAAATTCGACCTTTCCTGTATCACACGGAAGAGAAGGCTGGGGAAGAATACAGAAAAGAACGAAGGCAAACAACCAAAAAGATGATATCTCTACTGTAGCCTTAATAAAAAATAAAAAGCTCAGACCCATGCTGCCCCTTCTAGATTACTACTTGCCAAACCGGACATTCTATTCAGTCTATACCTCCAGGAACTGTGACTCACTCAGCACCACCTGAGCCCAGGAGTTAAGTATGGCTAAATAAAAGCCCAACCTCCATTTACACAACAAAGAGATGGGCCTTACAAGGCATGGGGCCTCACTCTGACAGCCACACTTATTACTTGTTCACAGAGGGGGGTTCTCTTTTTCTGTACCAAGATTTAAAAAATTTTAAAAATTAAGAGTGGGTTTATGATATAGGCTCATTTACAAATAATTTTCCTTTAAAGCATATTTAATAGCACAAACTCCCCTATAATATTAGATTATCATACCCATTAATGATTATTCTACCAAACCTTTCTAACCTCCTTTATCAAAGCCCTTTATTCTCAAAGGATACATTTTTGAGCAAAGAGAGATCAACAAACTAGTTGCTTGAAAGCTTTCCCAATGCGGGGCTGAAGTTAGGAAAGGCTTAATGAAGGCTTTAAAATCCACAAGGACTTCACAATGAACATCTGATTCTGTGAGTTATGCATATTAATAACCTCAGCCCTACCGAGGCAAGCTGAGCTGAACATGTCCTCCGAATCTTAATGTCTTTAGCTCCACTGGGATTATTACAAATGTAAATTTCTAAGATTCTCAGCTATTAATCTCTGTCTGTCCTCCTGTTCAGCAACATAATGACTAATTAAACATCAAAAGACCTGTACAGGAGATCTTCTTTGACAGCTACTGGCCTGGTCTTCTTCCCAAGAGGGGAATTCAAATGACAGGAACATGGAATAAGCGCATATGAGTAAGCTACAAATCACTGCAGAGAAATCCAAAAGCCTAACATGAAATGTGGATTTATCTCAAGCAATGATTGTGTTAAGCAGTGAAAAGTTACTATGTAAAGTATGCCCAGTGGCACCAACTGCATGTACCCTTGTAGCAAGAAAATACTGAATATTTACTTGAAATAATATTTTTTAATATTGTTAAAAAATGGGTACTTACCGAAGAAGGCAGACCAGGAGGGACCTTTCTCACTTTTTTTGCTTGTAATGGATCTGCACATGGAAAATAATATTATTTCGTTAACATATTATTACATCAGAAAAAAGTCAGACTCCAATGAATAGACAGTAATTTTCCCCTAGTGCTTTTCTTTTTTCTAGTGTTCCAGAGTCACTAGAGAAATAGAAGAAATGTCTTTTCTTTTAGGTGGATCCACTGCACAACAGGTTCTTTTAATAGAGCAACACAGTCTGGAATACACAACCCCTAAGTTTAGGACAAAAACAGGAATCGAAGCAAGAAAAAAAAACAATAAACCACTAAGCATGTATCTAGAAAGGAAATTTAAATTTCTTAAAAATCTGTTACGTGCCAGGTACAATGCAGGGCACTTGACATCATTTATCTATGCTTCATTTGAGAGGATACATTAGCACCTCTGAACCATTTATACTCAAATATTTGTGTTTATTTCAGGAAATAACTAAAGAAAATATATTTCTTTTCAAGACACAATTTATCATTGTAAGTGAAAAATGAGTACTTTCATGTGCTCAGGCAGCCTCGTATGGTATTTTAACTTTACTCATCTGTAAAATTTAAAACTTATACATCTTATTTATTATAACATAAAGTGATAAGAACAGCTTGCCAATCTTACAGAAATAATAAATCAAGTTCAGGATTTGCAGAGGGGCTCATTATTAGGCAAGAGAGGTCACAAGAGAAGGCTGATATAAAGTCCAATATTTTTGAAAACAAGGATTAAACAAGCACAATATTTTTGTGGGCCATAAATGATACTACACAATAAATCATGCAGTTTTAGAAAGAATGAAAACTATTTAAATTTGAGCTGGGAATTCTCTACAGTGGATACCACAGGAGACTAAAAGCTTAAAAGACAACTTAAAAGTAGCACATGAAAAAATTTTACACAATAAAACGAGGACATAGCAATCATTAGTGGCAGCCTATATTTCCTTAAAACAGACAAGTCAAAGATAAACATCTGGAATACTCTGTATTTGTAAAACTTAAAAGCAAAATCTTTGTGCTTCATGAAGTGTTTCTGGAGAGCAACTGCTCACAACTAATGTAGCACTCCCTAAACAAAAGCCCTGTTTACACAAACTCAACCAAACTGCTCCTGTCAACTTGGTGCTTATCTCCACGTTGGGGTCATTAATAGAAAACGCTTAGCTGCTGCATAGTTGCTACCCGTTTTTCCAAGACAATAAGATGTGTCTCATCATTAGCTTCTACTGTATGGCCCCACATAAAGTGGCTGATTCAAAATCAGGAGTCTGGGCTTCATAGTTGACTTTTGGGAGGCTACACATTGTGGTACAGACAGTAAGCAGGTGGGATTCGGGTTTCAGCTCCTCATACAACAGTGTGAGCTTGGGCAGGTTACTTAGGCTTTGAGTTCAGTGCCCTCAAAAACACACTGACTTGACACCTCTTGTTCCACGCATGTCTTCCCTGTAATAATGTAAAAGATGCTCAGGATGGTGCCTAACAGAGCAGCTCACTTAACAAATTTTAGTCACTGTTATTAGGCTTATAGTAAAAGTAAAGAAAAATGATTATAAATTAGAAAGTGTTCTTGAAGAATGCTGATTTCTTAAACTGTCTAAATAGTTTGAGAAGATGTTGAACTTGGTGTATATCTTTAAAGTTCTTCTAATCTGAAATTTTTATTGATAACTATAATGTCAAGAAGAGTGGCTAAGCCTGAGAAATGACAATGGATAGTCGAATAGTAATTCATTAAATGGTATTCACAAGAAATGGGTAGGATTCTTTTGAGCACCAGGAGAACTACCGTATTGTGTGCTCACCCTTGGCTAATTTACTTAGCTTCTCTGGGTCTTAATTCCTCACTTGTAACATGAAGTTAACAAGACAACCTCACAGAGTTTTTGTAAAGATGTAGTATGTACAGCACCATCCCTAGAAGGGAGGAGACAATCGACAGTGCCAATGTCATAATCAAGATGAAGATGTAAGCTGTAATTTACAAAAAAATTGAATTTTAAATCTGGCTTTTATGAAGTATCTCATCCTTTCTTAATTATCTCAATATTTAATCTTTTCTCCTTGAACTTTTAATAACTGTACATTGTGCTTTCTGTCATAGTATGTGCTTACACAGTGTATTAACAAGGTATTTTTCTAGAGTAACACTGACACATCTAACCTAGACAAATAGAATGTTCCTACCCTCATTGACAGGTAGGAAATGTAAGGGATGGCAACTTTTAGCACATCATTTTAAGATAGCACACATTTTAAAATGTATCTTGAGAAACATCCCGGAGGGGTTGTAAAGAGTTAACTTTGCAGTCCTGACTTTGCCCTGGAATTCTTCTCCTTACCTGAGGTAGAGTATATATCATTGTGGCCAGCGCCTGACCTGGTCACGTGGTGCAAGGAAAACAACTGGGCTAGGCCTAAACAGTCCAATCTATTACCATGGAAACCAAAAATGTATATAAGGTGAGAACAAGGCAGTTAAGGGTCACGTGCTCTGATTGGGAATGGGGGGCAATGACCAAGCCCAATTGGTTCTAAATTAAAGTTAATTAAAAATCCATTTGTTCTGAATGAGTATCTTTGATCTCCTGTGGAGTTTGACCCGATTTTTTATTTTTTGCCGTAACAGAAACTAGACAGGAGATAAAGAAGTGTATTTTATAACTTATAATTTCTTTAATAACAAAAAGTATACTAGTCTAAATCATCAGGACTGATTCTAACAGCACACACACTAAATCATCCATAATGCTGAGAAGGGTTCTCTAGGCCAAATGTGACAGTCCATCACTGTGCTCTTTCATACATACCTCAAAGCATATCTACAACTGGAGACTAGAAATACTATATCAAAATATATAGGCTTAACAGAAGTTACCTAAATAAATCAGTAGTCAAATATTTGTGTAATGAATAAATATGACATCTTTCTTTAGGTAGATTATACTTATTTTAGAACCTAGCTGGCCTTAAGTAGAAATATGCTGTACAGCTTTAATTTTCTTACGTAAAGAATATTTGGTAGAAACCACCAACAATTTTGACATTTAAACTGACTGAGTAAGGCATCAGAGAAACCCTGAGGCCTGTTATAAACAGCATTGCAAAACATACTGGGTTAGTTAGGCTATGTACAGACATAAAAGAAGGAAGCTTAAGAAGGTATGAGCAGGAGGGAATATGCCTGCTTCCTATGCATAGGTTTCCTTCTGAATGAGGTTGTGGAGCTGGATGGATGACAGCTGTGCAACACTATGAATTACTACATGTCATTCAGCTCTACATCTTCATGTGGCTCAGTTTATGTCATTTTGATTTTACCTCAATTTAAAAAAAGTGAGGAATAAGAGCAACTGATATGTAGGACACACTGCCTTTTGGGCAAACAAATTTTTTGCTTTTGTTTTTTGAGACAAGGTCTCATAGTGTAATCTAGGCTGAAATTAGATTTGCTATATAGCCCAGGTTGGCCTCTCACTCAAGATTCTCTTACCTCAGCCTCCTAAGTATTGTAAACATCTTAAATTTTTGTATCAGCTAAGCCACATACTAATTATATGAATATGTCCTCCTTGCAGTCTCAACTTTTCTGTTATGTGTGGGACTATATCTACTGAATTAACATTAACATTGTTGTACTACTGAGATGAAAATACATACAAAACCATTTTGTAATATGTTCAGTACTATTTCAATTTTAGTCAAAACCAGTGTTAATACTGAGACATGAAATTTTAAGAGGAAAAAATTGGTTAAGCCTCAGTGTTTTTATTTAGTTCCTCAGATGGAAGACTAAATAAAGTATTAAAATTGGTTGGTTGAAATTTATTACAATTATGGCTTGAAAACAAATCATCATCCACAATTATTCACAGGTAAATCTCTAATAAAAACACTGCACATGGATGCACACACACCCTGTAACCCTTGCTGCACAGGAGACTGAGGCAGATTTCAAGTTTAAGGCTAGCATGGGCAACTTAATGAGACCGTCTCTAAATTTAAAAATGAAAAGCACTGGGGATACAGCTCAGTGGTAGAGTGGCCTGAGCTCAGTCACAGTGTCTGTGGGGTTAATATGTACTTGTGAAAGTTAAAATTTTAATATTTCACTTACATATATAATGGATATAGGTTGAACTGTGACCAGAAAAGTGTTTGGGATTACAAATTTTTTCTCAGATTTGGGGATATCTGCATAGATATAATGTGGTATCTTAGAAATAGGACCCAAATCTAGACACTAAACTCATTTATACCTCATATTCACCTTATACACAGAGCCTAAAAAGAATTTTGTACAGAATTGTCAGTGTTTCTATGTCTTTACCATAATCCGTCACATGAAGTCAGGTGTGGAATTTTGTCACCATCAAAATCTTTTGTATTTTGGAGCTTTTTGAATTAAGAATGGTCAAGCGTCTATTACTTATATGCAAGTAAGCCCTGAAGTCAACGGTAAGCCAGAAACTAATTTTTTTCTAATTAAAAGCACAGACAGAAGTGCAGACTGAGAACAAAAAGAAAGGGACAGCGGGAGGTGGGGCGCACAGGCTGCCTCTGGGGGGTATGCACTCACCAAGCGCAGCAGAATCGTGGAGTGGTCTTCTCCTGGAGCTTGTGGTGGAGAACGAGTAGTATGGGGTTCCCGGTTTTCCTGAAGAAGACAGTTGGGCTGGGCTCCCAAGTCCCAGGTCTTGTCTCAGCAGAGCAGACTACAAAACAAGGCCAAGGAAGTAAGTCACCTTTCTACAGATACGGGCTGACCTGAAAATTCTATTACTTCTAAAGTATTTATGGCATCTTTAGTAATGTCTTAAATTTACGAAGCACCCAACTTTCTAAATAATATTAGACTACAGGTTTCAGGCAATATTTTCTCTTTTTCCCACCCAGCTCCTGCCTGCATTTTAGTAATTAAGTAGATCTAGTCATCTCACCATTGAAATACACCATATTAACTACATGATCTCACTCTTCAATCATCAAGAATACCTTTGAAAAGTGGCCACCCAGACTTTAGTTGAATGTCTTCATGGTCACACAGGCAGCATGTTGTTGTTTTCCCTTTCTTTTCAGGGCCCTTTCAGTGTGTCAACACTGGCCCGTTTCCAGGACTGACCACTCCCATTCTCTTTACTTACGTGTCATGCCAGAGGCTGGAGGATCTTCCTCCTCACCTGACACTGTCCTTTGGATTTATTTTGTCAGAATCTCTTGTAAAGTGGAATGGGAGTCAGTGCCTCACTGCGGTCTTGTCATTGCAGGGTACTTTTGAATACCACATTCAAGAACCTATTCTTTTGCTGGCGCTGAGAGGCTGAGAATGATGGCACTTCATGGCTCCTTACCTCCCTGCACATGTAACAGACTTAACAGTTCTCTCTGATAAAGTTCTTCTTGTTCTATGTGGTCTACAGTAATGTTCCACTCCTTTTTCAGATTCTGAGCTTGTCAAGTAAGGTATTGCTAGCCTTTCTAATGTATAGCAATCCAAAAAATGTGATTATAAGAAATCCATCATGACGATAAAGCTAAAAAGAAAACCTGTGTACGCCACAGTGACTGACTGGAAAAGTTCTGGAATCTGAGATGAGAATGGATGACATGGATTTGAGAGGCAGGAGAGATTTAAGGCAATCTCAAAAGGAAAGTGTGTTGACCACACTTGAAGGGGCACTCTCAAGGAAGAGAGGTGAGGGCCCTCTAGCATAAGCACTATCTGCCGACCGAGCAAGCAGTGCCCTTACTGTTGTCACCACAGTCTTAGTGATCTGTCCTTTCACCCATTGTACATCACCCAGATGCTCAGAAAAGAACTGCGGCTCTGCTCAGGAAGAGTAAGCAGGACTCTGAAACAGCAGCCGTGACATCCCTGCTTCGCCTCCACTCATTTTGAAATAACACTGGAGTGGAACTGATGCAAGGTTAAAACTTTTTCTTCGATAAAACGATTCAATCAGTGAGATTTAACTCAGCTGTACAATCACCATCGCTAGTTTGGGACACCTTCCACACCACAAAGGGAAACCACATATTCCACCCACTCTACCCCACATACCCCATGGTAACCATCAGCTGCTGTTTGTACAAATTCGCCTGTTCTGCGTATTTCACACAGTCACACGACACGTAAGCTTTTGGCCTCCGCCTTCATCCAGCACAACGTGTAAACGTCATGTACCTTAGAGCAGGCACTGGCACTTTATTCCTTTAGATGGTCATGGGCAGGTCAGATGTTTCTAGCGTTACTGTGAATGAAGCAGCTATGTTCAAGTGCTATTGTTCATTTGAGTGGCTGTTTTCAAATCTGGTAGATACACACCTAGTAGAATTGCTGGGTCTTGTGCTAATTGTGTGTTCACCCTTTTAGGAAACTGCTTGCTTCCCATCATGGCTGAAACATTATCCATTCTTCTCACCAATGTATAGGATTCTAATTTCTCTAAATCTTTACCTACACTATTTTGTTTGCTTCTTTTCTCAATACAGGCATTCTTCTTGTTTGTTTTTAAGACAGTATCTCACTATGAATTTGCCATGCAGCCAAGACTGAACTTTGAACATATCATCCTCCTCAGTCTCTCAAGTGCTGGGATTATGCAAAAATCCCCAGAAACATAGCTGAAATAGCATGTTATTGTGGTTTTGATTTGCAATACCTTAATGATGAACAATATTGTGTATCTTTTCATAGCCTTTATGGCTATACAAATATCTTTGAAAAAATGTCCATTCAAGTCCTTTGCCCATTTTAAAAATTGGGCTGTCTTTTAGTGGTTGAATTTTAAGACTTTAACTGGGGAGGGTGGGTACTCGAGATTAAACCCAGGGCCTCACCAATGCTATGCAAGTATTCTACCCCTGAGCTACACACATCCCCAGCCCTTTCTGAGGAGGTCTCACTAAGCTGCTCAACCTTCTGAATTTGTGAACCCCTTGCTTCAGCCTCCCCAGTATTTGGGATTATAGCATGCACCACTGTGCCTGGTAAGACATCTTTGTATGTTCTAGATGCTAGGCCACTATTAGATGCATGATTTGCCATCATTTTCTTTTATGGCTGTAAACTTTTTTACTTTCTTCATAACATCCTTTCTAATGTATAACTGTTTTCAATTTTGATGACAACCAATTTTTTTCATTCTTTGATATCATATATAAGAATCCATTGTCAAATCTAAGTCCATGAAGATATAACCCTGATTTCCTTGCAAGAGTGTTACAGTTTCATTTTACAATTAAGATTTTGATAAACTCTGGTTTAACTTATGTATATGGTGTGAAGATGGTGGTCTAACTTCTTCATTCTTCTGCTGTGGATATGTGGTTACGCCAAGGCCATTTGCCGAAGAGACTACTATGTTCCCATTAGCAAGCTTTGAAAATCAACCGACTACAGATATTTGGGTTTACTTATGGAGTCTTAATTCTATCTGATTAGTTTTATGTCTACCTGGGCCAGTATCACCAATTCTGATAACTGTGGTTTTTTCAGTTAAGTTTGGAAATTAGGGTGAGCACTCCCAATATTTTCTTTTCCAATATTATTTTTGTTATTTGTGATCTCTTGAAACGAGGATTAGTGTTTCTATTTCTGTGAAAAAACTTGGAATTTTGATAGGAATTACACTGAATATGTAGATTGCTTTGGGGACTGTGGCCATTTTCACAAAATTAAATCTCCCAATCTATTAACATTCAATGTACTTCTATTTATTTAATTTCTTTTCACAATGCTTTGTACTTTTCAGTTATATTGCATGCTTAAATTTTTACCTCATTTTAATTTATTCCTACGCCTTTTAGTATCAGTTTATTACTAATGTATAAAACTAATTTTATGTCCTCAGCAAACTAGGTCTAGAGGTCCCATTCAACCCAGCTATTCCCCTTCTGGGTGTTTTCCCAGAAGATCTGGAAACATCATATCACAGCGATATATGTGCACCCACGTTCATAGCGGCACAATTTGTGATTGCTAAATTGTGGAAGCAACCCAAATGTCCATCCTCTGAGGATTGGATAAAAAAAATTGTGGTACTTTTATAAAATGGAATATTAGCTATAAAGAAAGATAAACTCAAAGCTTTTATAGGTAAATGGTCACAACTAGAGACCATACTCGTAAGTGAAATAAATCAGACCCGCACGTGCAAGCAATGTATTGTCTCACTAGTGTAAGAACCTGAAAGAGTGAATACAGGAGGTATGATAGACATTGTGAAATAAAAGGAAAATACTCAAAAGTCAAGGACAACTAGGATGTGGGAAAGGAAAAGGGAAAGAAGGGGAAATCATGTATGTGTGTATATACAGCATAGCTAACAGTGGTACTACCGTCGTCTATTGCTTTACTGAAAGGAACAGTTAATGATTACTTGTTTGATCCCTATTGGATGTCTCTCTCTGTTTTCCTGAGAAACCACTTTGAATATATCAATACGTAATACAACCATTGTTAATTTCCTATCACCTTGTCTGTAACTCTGTATTGTTCTTATGCTATTTTGTAAAGGGATGTCTGTTTATGTTTTCTTTATTTTTGTTTTTTGTTTTTTTTTGTTTTTTTTTTTTGCAGTACTGGGGATCGAACTCAGGACCCTGTGCTTGCTAGGCAAGCACTTATTCCACTGAGCTATATCCCCAGCCTCTTTTATTTTTAAAATAAATAAAAACCTAATTTTATATGTTGATCTTATATCCTATATTAATAGCTTTGTTGTGAACTCCTTAGAAATTTCTATGACTAAGATTTTATGTGCAAATAGGAATAGTTTTACCACATTTTACAAAGTAGATGGCCTTTCTTCCTTTTTCTTACCTTAGAGCGGTGGCTAGAATGTCCAATACAATTCTGAACAGAAGTAGTGAAAACAGTCTTCCTGACCCCACAGTAGTCTATCACACTGTTACCACTGAGTATGACATTAAGCTATAGCTTTTCAAAACTAAACTTTCCTAAATTGAGTAAGTTCCCTTCTATTTCTAGCCTGTTAAATGTTTTCATAAAAAGTTTCAATTTTTGTCAGATTCTTCTTTCTATACCAACTGAGACGATCATAATAGTTTTCTTCATTCCAGTACTGCAGTGAATTATACTGGCCAATTTGTATTTGTTACACAGTTTGCATTCCTTGGCACAACCCACCCTAGTTGTACTATATAATCTTAACAATGCTGTTGCCTTCAGTTTGCTAATATTTTGTAGAAGATTTTTACATCAATATTGAAAAAGTTTGCAGTTTCCCTTTTCCTATACATCAGTGTCCCTGGCTGTGCTATTAGTATAATGCTGCCTTCTTAGAATAAAGAAGTGTTTGAGGCACTGCCCTTATTTTTTCTTTAAATACTTGGTATAATTCACTAGTGAGTATGTTTGCTCTTGGGCTTTTCTCTACTGGAAATAACTTACTACTGATTCTATATTCATTTTGGCTCGTTCTAAATTTTCTATTTCTTCTTGAACCAGTTTTGATAATGCAAAACCAGTTTTGCATTTCCAGGAATTTGTCTATTTCATCAAGATTGTCTAGTTGTAGGCATTCAGTTGATCACAGTATTCCCTTATAATCCTTTTTCTTTCTGTAAAGTGCAGTGTGATGTCACTCATTTTTACTTATGATGTTATTAGTAATTTGATTTTGGTTTTTTTCCCAGTAATCTAACTAGAACTTTATCAAATTTATTGGTATTTTTAAAGAAACAACTTTTGATTTTGTTGATTCTATTGCCTTCTATTCCTTATTTTATTTGTTCTAATCTATACTATTCTGTTGGTTTTCAATTATTAAATTGAAATTACTGTTATATAAAATTAGTGTTCATTTTTTCTAGTTTCTTAAGCTGTAAAGTTGTTACTGGTATGAAAGTCTGTCTCTATGTTTGTTTATTTGTTTACATTATTTTTTATAGATAGGGTCTTGCTATGTACTATTATATCTTCAGAAATACGCATAATAAGAACTTAGGTTTTTCTTTAGACTCATCAGAAAGTAGATTCTTCTTTGAACAGAGTGGACACAGCAGAAAACCAGAAAAGCAGAATAAAGAACTTTTCAACCATTAGATTGCATGACGTATATAGGAAAAGACAACAATATCAATGTAATTATTTAACATTGAATACATGACTTCTACAAGATACAATATTCAGGAGACTGGGAGAAAAATATGTGTCTTTCTTAAAATAATAAGCTCCAAAGAAATGACAAAATGGAGAACATGATCAATATACATGTAAATAAGGAATATAAATACATCCACTCTATACAAGAAACCAGGAGCTATAGCTCTCTGATGATGTCTGAGTATGTAATCTAGGAGTCATTAAGCCTACCACTGAGGTTACACTGAAGTTTCCACTGCCACATCTGTTTAGCATTTCTTTCTTTTATTCTGCCTATGCTAGGCACATGCAACATTCCTAAAATAGTGAAATCACATTATGATTCATGGTATGTTAGATGGAACATCTGATTTCCACATGCTTAAGGGCAACCCTTAATGTGTCATGTACATTTAAGTTTTCCTTTAAACATCACTAATCTTTCAAAAGGATGCTCTTTGCTCAGCACCAAACTGTCTTTCACTGATAAGGGTCTGAAGCACCTGCTCTAGTTATTACTTCACCTTCATTTTCTCACCCAGAAGACACATAGGAAGCTGGTCAGTGAGCACAGACACACCCAAGACAAGGGCAACCAAAGGTCACTGCTTAGTGCCCCTTACATTTCCTGGTATACAAATTCATATGGGCATATAAAAAATGGTTGATAGCAGGGGTCAAATCAAAGCTTACATGTCAAAGTGGGCTAGTTTTTGAATACAGTTTTCTTAGAGCACAGTCTTACCTACTTGTTTATGTATTGAATATGGCTGTTTTCAGTCTACAATGAAGAGAACTGCAACAGAGAGAGATTGTATGGCCTGAAGCCTAAAATATTTACTACGTAATCCTTTTTACAAAATGTTTTTTTGACCTCCAATGTAATGCTTTGATAGTGGAACAAAGGACTGAGTTTGGAAAACAGTGAAGAAAAGCCCATCTGAATTATAAGGAAAGATATATAAACTTTCAGATGAGTGAGATTCAGCCAGGGAATTAACTTCTTCAAAGGTGTCAAGTGATGGTCACAACAAAGAGGCACAATAACCTAAATGATGAACAGGAAAGTACATTTTTTATAATTCTAAAAGTGGACTAACTAAGAAATACTGATGTCCTGCAAACAACATGAATTTTAAAAGTAGTACTCTGCACTCAGATACTGACTATCAATACCACGGCACATTATGTAACATTAATGAGTTGGTCTCTTCTTCTTTAACCACTTATCAGTCTATTTAAATAGAGAATGACCAAAAACTGACCATTTCTGTTCATTTTTATAAGGTAACAAAAACATAAAATTGACAATTTTATCAAATTTATTCAGTATAAGAGTTGAATGGTAGAAATGATACCTGCCCAAGCAACACTTGGAATAGGTAGTATGTAAACAAATGCACTGCCTGAGTGATGCTGGGGTAAACTGTTAAGTGGTTAAATGTGTACATTACCAATAGCTTGTAGGGTTCCTGGGAAAAGTAAAGCTTAATAATAGAAGCAGACGACTTAGTTAATAAAAAACCTCTGGCTTTTCTTTTCCTCATAAATTACCACACTTTAAATACACAAAGCTGGGGGGTGAATGGTATTTTTATTTTCTGTTTCCTTTTGTGTTAAGTAAGCAACTTGAGGTTTCAGGAGACCTTTTCTGCCCTGAGTTACAAATCCCAATGGCTATGGTAAGACAGGATTTTGGAAAGAGGCAAGAGAAAAATGGGCAGAAGCGACAGACCCCTAGAGAAAGGGTTGACAATTAGAGGCTAACCCCAAGGAGCAGTGTGACAGATCCCAGCTGTATCAGTCCAGATCAGAACAGTAAAATGTCAACATATTCTCAGATGATTCAGCAGAAGTGTGCACTTGTATGTATAAAGTCATACACAGCACACAAACATATACAGACACATATAATGAGCAAGAATAAAAGCACCGAATAATGCGGTGAAATGTTAACTGATGAATCCTGATGAATGCGGCCATTCATTACAAACTTCCAATTTTCTGTGGTTCTGAAATTTTTCAAAATAAAAAACCTAGAGAAAAGAATAAACGTTGAGGATTCACTAGGTCAGTGGCAAACACATCTTAGTAAATGTCTATAGTAATTGTACCCAGGTATATTTAGAAAGTATTTTCCTTGATATAACAGGACTTCTGTAAAAGTTCAGGAATCTAATTACCATTTATAAGATTATCAGTGTATGATTGCAATACATAATAAATACACCATTGTAGGGAACTGGTAAATATACATTTGCATCTTGATCCTTTTTACTTCCCCTTCCCTTCACCTATAAGATTAACTTTAAAAAGGTGATTTATAAATGAATTTGTGGATTACTAAACAATGAGTTACCTAAGAATAAAAATTAGTAGATTTTCCATATATGTACATAATGTAGGAAGAATAAGAGCAGAACAAACTTCTTAGGAAAAAATGCTACTTGTTTTTAATTATAGTACTGACAAACTCTTCTCAATATACACAGATATTGATAGTAATGTCAAAAAACACAGAGGCTATATTTGACTTAGCTACAGTAACGATTTCCATGATCCATACGATAAGGCAAAGTAAATACTGGATATACTGATACTGCTAAGAAATAAGGTCATATTTTATTTTGTTAACTGAAATGAACTGTCTAACACTATATGAAAGGAAGAAAAAGTTTCAGACATGGTTTTCTCTGCAAGAACTTGATAATCTAAGAAAAAACATCTAAGAAAGCAATAAAATACGACTCAGAAAACCAAAGGCTAAATTATAAAAGCCTCACATATTCTATCAGTAAAAATCATAGCCTTCCTCCTTTATTTGATCTTTCAAACACTTACCAAAGCTATTTTTCTTCTCCTAGAATAAAATTAGATATCAGCTCATATTACTGATTTTTCTGCCTGCCTAAAACAAACAAGAAGTATTATTGATTACTACTGATCTTGCCCTGGAGGTATCTCAGGCAAAAAGCATACAAAAGTATCTCAGAGGATACAGAATAAGGCAAAGCAGTTTTATTTTGCTGAGTTGTATTATTCAACTATGAGTTACTATTTTGAAAGGATGTAACTCATTTCTTAATACACTGTTAGAAAAATCTTATAGTCATCTAGAACACTATTTGTGAAAAATATATGTAACTCTGAGTAATCAATCAAAGTTTCTCCCCGCAATGCTGACTAATATAGCCTAGGTCAGTGATGGTGAACCTTTCAGAGCTTCCAGTGGTAACAGCCAGCAGCAGCACGTGTACTACCGGTTCGCCCCCTCTGGCCTAGGTTACTATAGTAAAACTTACAGTAACATTTTGAACTATCTACAACAAGCCTATAGCCTGTAAATGAAAACCCTCATTTCTGCACAAAGAACTTTAATGACCCACATGATATGTATTCTAAAAGTTTTCTCTCTCTCTTCATGTGCAAGAAATACTCTTTCAAATGTGAACTTAAAAAGGCATTTAGTGTAAATCTGGCTGAAAGGTAAAGTGAAAAAATAAAGTGGTGGTCTTGGACAACATCATTTATTACTGTGAATTCTTGTTAATTATATTGGGAGGTACTCTAAATGTGACTTTATAGGAAGCTAGTAGAATATCCCATGTAAAATGGTGGTGTACAGTAGCTAAAAGAATGTACAGTTATACTATTAAAAAATGTAGGTATTTATTTTCCTTAAGATGGGGGCTAAGGAGATCCCCCAGTGGCACCAGCGCCTGCCTGGCAAAAAATTGCTTTTTAACCATTAAATGGACTTATTCAAACACGTGCTAAATATGCTTTGACATCCATTCATAATTTCAGGTTAAATAAAAGCCTAATCATTTGGCAAAAATTTTTAGCATCCTTTTATTCTTAAAAATTTGATGCACTAACTTCTTATTGTTAATTTTCTAAAGAAATAAGATTGAGAATACTAATGGCACATATCCCCAAATTTTTATGAACGCAGAGGACCCGTGTAGCACATATAGTCTACAGATCTTAATTTCATGCCTATTTTACGCTCCTGAGATGGTGTGCGTTTTAATACATGAAGGCGAACAGCTGTTCACAAGTTGCATGTTTTTGAGGAGGGCGTGTGCTGAATTAAAGTGATAGGACATAAAACGACTATGATAACAGAAGATAAGCACTGTTAAGACCTCTCAGTTCAGTTCTTTATGTTCTAGTACCATGTTTTTCTTTTGTTACTGGTGAAGAGACAAATTGTTCTCAGAGCAAAGTTAGCACAGTACTTGTGCAATTTCTCCTTTATTTGCAATTCTTTTAATTAAAATCACAGCATAGTTGAGTTGTAAGTCCATCTGAAGTTTCAAAATGACAGACTTGAAGAGTAAAAGAAGATTCTTAAGTTACCATCAAACAAAAATCTCAGAAGGTGAGGGGAATGCCGGGCAAACAATAAATGTTGGCCTTGAAAAATGACTGTATCAGTCTACTGCTAATTTTCTATGAATGATTAAAAAAGACTGTAATAAATTTTAAATTTGGAAAACACTGGCATTTGTGTAGTAATTATAATGCTAATTCATTTACATTGAAATTTCAAGGATATGTTAGCAATTATCAGCACGCTGTTAAAGAATTGTATCCTGAGAATCTCATTAGATAGCGATGCAAAGTACAGTTGTTATCATTCTGAGAACAAAGGATTCTTGAATGAGTAATCAATAGCAACTGGCAGAAAATGAGACATTAATTATGATCCTCTAGTGTTTTGTCTAAGACAAGATTTCATTAAATGCTTTGTGCAACCTGAGTAGTTCCCAGTCATTTCCAACACTTTGGACAATGTATTTAACTCAGGGGGCGGGGGCTGGGAGGAATGTAAAGGGAAATAAAGCCTGAGATGCTTCCAATCCTTTCAGGCGTCAATGAAAACACCCAACTACCACTACCCAACTACCAAGCTGGTTCTTGTGCAAGTCCAAAACCTTACATTCCCAACGTGGTTTCCTGAAATTTAATGATCATCATCTATACTTAATGTCCTACAGGTTTGAAAAGATAACATCATGGATCACAAGCATCCTTGTCATCACAATCTGCCCAATCTTTCTTGGTTTAAAAAGAAAACACACTATTTATGTGCTATTAAGTTACCTAAACATGTAGCAGTGTGAGCTTCCCAGCGTTATCTCATTATCAGTAAAGGAAAAATTTTACTCCTTTAGTATTTCTTTTTCACTATCTTTTAGCTAAGTTTTCTAAATCAAGTGTCTGTCAATGAAAAGATACTGGAGTAGGGAATCTGGGATATAGATCAACAAAGCAAAGTATCTTAGAAATAAAAGAAATATGACAAAAAGCAGCTAAAAGCCATCTCACTATAGCCATATTTAAATAATCACAAACTTGCAATAAAATGATCTTTTAGAATCTTACAGGTTTCCATAGTACTTACCAGTTCCAAAAACATGAAGAGATTTCTTAAAAGTAAATTCTATTAGGGGTGGTAATAATCTAAGCATATCTGCTCAAAGTGATTTTTTTCTACATGTCTGAATTCAGAAACTTCTTATTAAAAGGGGCCATGTAAATGTGCTGCTACAGTGCCACCACTGTGCATCTGAGCTTTTCTTAAACGAATATGAAGAAACCAGCTATACAGCTGTGTGAGGTACTAACAGCAGAAGAACATGAAACACAGAAATGTCACTTCTCTTTTGCTTGTGTGGAAATGAATGGTTCTAATACTTTAAAGCCACGATTTTTCTCGTTTAATGCTTGCTTTCACATATAGCAAATGAGTGTCCCTCATTTTTCCTTAAGTACGTAAGTTTTCAATATAGCAATAGGCATATTATTAGGCATGCAAAACTTTATGAACTGAAGCATTACAACTGCACATTTTTTTTCAAAAAGACTGTCTTATTTTAGAAATTTTCTTATTTGCACAGAAGTAGAAAAAATTATAATGAACCTTTATGCACCCATGATACAATTTCAACTGCCAAGATTCTGTGTTTTGTGCTTCATTTACTTTGTTATTCTCCAGCTCTTGTTACATGCTTCAAAACTGACAACAGGCTGAGCAAAGTGGTGCATGCTTGTAATTCCAGCACTTGGAGGCTGAGGCAGGAGGACTGCTACAAGGTCAAGGCCAGTATAGGCTACACATTGAGTTCAAGGCTGGCCTGGACTCCATGGTGAGATGCTGTCTCAAACACATTAAAACAAAATAAAACACTACACTAATCCCTTATCAGATAATATACACTATCTAGTTACCTTTTCATTTAAGAGAGTATCTAACCTTTACTTATTATTTAATAAGTTCTTTTTTTTTTTTTTTTGGCGGTACTGGGGATCGAAATAAGTTCTTTTCTCATGAAATAATTTTGCGAAAGAATGAACTGATTTCCTGAAATAATGCTTCTGAAGTGCATTAAGTGTCACTGTTATGGTTGATAGGTTGTATCAACCTGAGAAATCTAGAAGCTCAACTAATTCAGCAGTTCTACATGCTAGTGTGTAGTGGACATGCCCTTACTGCTGTTCATTGTGTCAACTTGAGAAATTTACAAGTTTAACTAAGTGACTGAGCAGGGGGGCAGGGTCCTCACTTTGTAAACATCCTGAGCCTAGGCAAGACAGCAAGGAGATGGTGTGAGGGCTACACCCGCGGGTTGAGGGAAGCTGTTTTCAATAAGGGAGGAGAAGAGGCTTGCTTCTTCCCCTTTTGCTTGGCTTTTGCTGTCTTCTGCTACCATGAAATGTCGCCCCTATGCCAGGCCACCCTGAGTTGGAGCCAGCTAATTCTAGACTGAAATCTCCGCAAACTGTGAGCTAAAGAAACTTTCCCCTCTTTAACTCTGGGAGTCAGGTATTTTGTCTCAGCAATATGAGAAAGTAACTAAGACAGTCACCAAACGCATAATTATCAATTTTTAAGGAGAAAATAAAAACAATTATTTTTATCTCCTGCCATGTAACCTTCAAGAAGTAGGAAATTATAACTGTCTGTTGCTAGTGCTTTAAAATGAGATTTTCCTCCCACTAAAATTTTTTCACCCATGTTCTGAACAACCCAGAAGATTAAATCACAGGGCTGGGCTTCAAGTCTGCTGTAAATGCCTGCAATGTACCAGCCATTGGGCACAGCCTTCTACAGCCACCTCACAAATGAGTCAGCTCTTGAGAGACTCAACAACCCAAAAGCTACTCATGTCTCCTTAACTCTCCTGACTCCAGCAATCCCCAGTCACTCGTCTAATCACCCGTCCCCCAAAGAAGATGCTCTCAGCCCGGGGAACCATTTGACTTCTTCAGTGTTTGGGTCCAACAGCTCTTTGCTTTGCCCTCCTTGTTCTCAGGATCTGCTATCACCTGCTTCATGATATCCAATGTCTTAACCTGTTTTCCAGTCCCACATTTCATCAGAGCTTCATTTTTCCTTCCTTTGAAACCCAGACCAGTCTGTTATTTCTGTCTTTTTCTCATCACTACTTCAAGTCTCCTATTCTGACATTTACCAGTTATACAACCTTGGATAAATTATTACAGTTCTTGAGATTCAGGTTCCTCAGCTATCAAACTAGGGTAGTAGTAACAGCTTTAGTAGCAGCAGCAACAACACTTCCTTCATAGAATACTGCAGGGACCAAATGAAATAATGCTTGCAAGGTTTAAGTGTTTGATATCTGCTAGACATCTTGTGTTACCACCATTAATCTATCTCAGTGACTCGTAAACTCTATCACTGTTGTCTCAACCTGTTACGGTTTGTGTCTGCAGGTGCCCCAAATCCTCATGCAGTTATGGGGTGGCTTTTAGGGTTTATGACTGATCCATGATCCAACGCTGGGATTATGGGTGTGAGAGCTATACCCACCTTAAGGTGGATAGTTTGTATATGTAAGGGAGAGAAAGAGGCTGCTAACTGCCATTCTTCCCTTGTGCTTGTTGCTTTGCTGTGTACCGCCACCATGAACTGTCACCCTCCGCCATGTGCCACTGTGCCTCAGAACCAGCCAAGTACGGACTGAAACCTCTGCAAACTGTAAGCTAAATAAACCTTTCCTTCCTTCATTTTGGGTGTTGGGTATTTTGTCTCAGCAACGAGAAAAAAGTAACCAAGACACAACCATTTACTGTTTGTCAACCATTTAGTCTGCTGGGTAGTACTGAAATGAAGATTGAAACATATATACAACCTTACACGTCAGAGGTATCATCGATACAACTTAGAAAGCCTTTTACTTGTCACTGAAGAGTATATTAAAGTGGAAAACATTTTAAGGTCTTTTTTCCCCCAGTATTGGGTATTGAATCCAGGGACTTACATATGCTAGTCAAGCATTATACTACTAAATCCTCAGCCCCATAGGTTGGCCTTGAATTGGGAATTCTGCCCCACCTCCCCAGTAACTGGGATTGTATTACCCTGAAGTCCTGACTGCTTAATTTATACTCATTGTTCAACATTTTAAGAAATTATAAAAAAAACTATGCATCAAATATTGGAGGATGTTTTTCAAATTACTAGAGTCCTATGTCCTTAAAACTAAACACCCCTATGTCCTTTAGTCTCCACATAAGAAAGTTGAAAGTTGTTTATTTACAAATTTTTCTCTAAGTCATCTTAATCTATTTACTCCTGATGTGAAACACATTTTTTTTTTTTTTTTTTTTGCGGTACTGGGGATCGAACTCAGGACCCTGCGCTTGCTAGGCAAGCGCTTATTCCACTGAGCTATATCGCCAGCCCGTGAAACACATTTTCCCAGAGAGCTACACAATGTCAATCTTCTTGTTTTAAGTATTATATTCCTAATAATCCAGCCTAAGGCTTAGGTACCTAGTATGTGGCTGGTTATTATATAAAGATAGATCCAAACCAAACTGCTCTTTAAAACAATTATCTTTAATTAATCCTCTTGGGGAAATAGCAAGCCAAATATGAAAACCCCTAGTAATGTTAATTTTCAGAAGAAAATATCTATCTGCATAAGAAAATGTTAGAATTTAGATGAAAAATTATGCATTATCTATAGTAGGGCTGGATTTTTTAGTTGGACAGAAAATATCCCAGCTTTCCAGATCTGTCTGTTCAAACTCTGAAGTTGACACTGCAGCAAGGAGGGAGGCCCATTTTTGGTGACAGTTATTCTGATTGGGATATGATGGAATCTGTTATGTATATTTTTATTTGCTAACAGCTAAAAATGCTGAGCATTCTTTCATGTACTGGCTGGTCATCTGCACTCCTGGCTATTTGTGTCTGGAGTGTTAGGTTTCCAGTCCTGCATATGTTTTAGACACTAGTCCTCTGCCAGAAGGGTGGCTGCCAAAGACCCTCTCCCACTCTGTCAGCTGTTCTTTACTCTCAGTGGTTTCCCTGTTGCACAGCAACTTTCTAGCTGGGTGAAACCCACGCTTTGATGTTTGGTATTACCTCCTGTGCTACTGTAGTTCTCTTCAGGAAGTCATTGCCTATGCATATGGCTTCAACTGTTTCCCCTATGTTTCTGTGACCATTAGTCCTGCTATACGTCAGCATAACTGGATTAAGAAATGCCCAGCATATCAGTGAAGTGAACTTCTGAGTATATATGTGCAGTGTGCCCACAGCTAATTGGCACATGGGCCAACAAAGTGAAAACTCACTCTGACTGTGAGCAGTACCACCCAGCAGGTCTACAGCTTGGATGGAATAAAGGAGGAGGAGGCTGAAGTGGGCATGTCCCGAGAGTCCCGCTATGTTTGAGCCCTTGGTGCCATCCCCTGTGGGCTCAGACTCTGGTTTATTCACTCGTTTATTCTACTTCCAAAGTGGACTATCCAGCAACTCTCCAGAAAACTTCCAAGACTGTTCTCAGAGTGATGCTATACCCTTGATCCCTAATCTGATGGCTCCCACCTTCTTGGACTGAATAGGTGCTGGATTCCCCATGTCTCCACCATGAAGATGCTATTATGAACATTCCTGGCTCTGATCCTACACTCCTACCTAATAAATACACTTGCATAATTTTACATGTATTTTATCAATTCTGTTTCTCTAACCAATTCTTTCAAGATTTCAGGTCTTATATTGTACTTAGGTCTTTGATCCATTTTGAATTAATTTTTAAACAGGGTGACAGGGATCTAGTTTCAATTTTTCCACAAGTACTACACACAGTTTCCCCAGCATCATTGGTTAAAGAGACTATCTTTTCTCCGATGTGTATTTTTGGCTCCGTTTTCCAAAATCAGATAGCTGTAACTGTGCAGTTTTGTTTCTATGTCATCTATTTTGTCCCGTTTGTTTACATGCCTGTTTCTGTGCCAGTACCCATGCTGTTTTTGCTACTACGACTTGGTAGTATAATTGAAAATAGGAGTATCGTGATGTACTCCATCCGTGCTCTTTTTGCTTCAGGTTGCTTTGTTTACTGCGGGTCTTCCGAGTCACAGTATGAACTTTAGAATTTTTCCCTAGTTCTGTGAAGTCTGCTATTGGTATTTTGATGGGGACTGTACTGAATCTGCTGGCAGCGATGTGGGGAGGAAGGAACCCTTCTACGCTGCTGGTGGGAATGTGAATCACTAGGTCACTATGGAAATTAGTATGGATGTTCCTCACAAAACTGAAAAATAGAGTTACCATTTTACCCAGCTATACTATTCTTGATACATATACTATAAGTAACTAATATCAGTATACAATAGGGATGCCAGCATACCGATGTATAATATAGCACAATTTACAATGGCCAAGCCATGGAACCACCCCAGGTAGCCATCAACAAATAAAAGGCTAAAGTAATTCTGACATTCCCCCCCACACATAGAAGTATTAATGAGGCATAAAAAGGAACATTTTGTCATCTGCAGGAAAATGCACGGATCTGGAGATAATCATTCTGAGTGAAGTAAATCAGACCCAGAAAGAGAAGTACTGCACATTTTCCCTAATACATAGAATCTAGAAAAGATGACATGAAAGTCGAAGGAAGACTATTACCAGACAAGAGGAGAATAAGTGGGGGCAAGGTATAAGGATGCACAATAGGAAAAATGGGTAGGCCCAAAATGTACACAGTAAAACTCCTCCGAAATGTGAAACAGGGAGGTGGACAGGGCAAAGAAAGCTATCAATGTGAATAGCCTACCTGTATGAATATGCCAAAAGCAAACTATAAATCTGTACAATCAATACACACTAATAAACAAGATGTCAAAAGAAAAAAACGAGAAAGGAGCTTTAGCCAATATATAAATAAATGAATACTGTTACGTTCCAATAAAAAGGGGTCAGAGGGCTAAACGGTAGCAGTTTGCTGATGTCTGATCTATGGCCCTATCTGATTGTCAATCTGTAAGCCCCTTTCACATCTCCAGCCACAGGTCACGATAGTAAGGAAAACCAGCTTTCTGCAGACTCGCCAAAACAGAGTTCTGCCAAGAGGGGCCGCGACCCCCGCCATTCCCAGCACCTCTACTGTCTATTCCCCCTCTGCACACACGCACAGAAAGGTCAGCCTCTGCTACATCTGTTTCCAAGTTTGCCCTGCCGATGCCATGTTTAGGGACTTCCCCTGAACGAGCTGTAACACCGTACAAAGTTCTTCATGATGACACAATCCATGCACCTGTTCATTTGTGTATCGGCGGGAAATTTATGATTTTACCTTAAAAAATTGTTCTCTAACGCTTGCCATGTGCTACTATGCAACTAAGATGTGCTTAAATTACCTTGCATCCGATTGTTTTTATGTGGCCTAAAGCAATGCTACCTCAGATACTTTGTCTCCAGTCTATAAACTTTTATAATCTTGAGCCAGAGCTGAATTTTGCTAAAAAATGCTTTTAGTTTTTATCATGCCACCTACTGAATCAAAATTCTTACGGAATAAAATATAAACTCCTCTCGGTTAGGCATCTAATCCGTTTCTTTATAATTTAGAAATCTCACACCACTCTCCTAAACATTTGTATCAAGCCGTATGAAAATTTTATTCCTAGAGCACACATCCATTGCTTTTTTTCATTGAAAACAGGTCTATGGTACCTTTTATTTGCCAGACACAGAGCTAGGCACTAGAAATACAACAAGCAAATGGTCACAGAAACTAAGCTCACAGTTTATAGGACGGGATGGGATTAAAGTAATGGACTAGCTACACTCGTAGTATTGTCTCATTTTGATTAGCTGTATTTTCTTTTCCCAAGGTGCCCTCTTTTTTTATTCTGCCAAATTCTACTCATCCTGTAAGGTAGGTATGTCAAACACTTGCCCATGGGCTGCACATGGCCCTAGACAGCTAATGCAACCTCAGAAGATCATAAACTTAACATAATCTTCAGCAATGTTTTAGTAACTGATTATACTGTGCTTTAGCACAGACTGCAAAACTAACAGACTACACTGTGGAGGGAAGGATGCACTATAATGCTGACGCTGCCTTCTTCCTGCACCCACCACACAGGCATTGTGTGTGCTTGTAGCTTCTGCTAGGTAAAATGCATCAGGGACTGGTAAGTCTTTCACCTACCAACTTGTGTGTGTGCCTGTGAAAATGGACCTCTACTGTTACTGTATTACGCAGACATGTAAACTTTATTTAATTATTAAACTTGAGCTTGTATTATTTTGTAAAATAATAGTTTTACAGCAGCTGGAGTACAGACAGTACAGAATTATATTAAAAAGATTTGGCATAATATTTTATAATCAACTACATTAGTACTATTAGAAACGTTACAATAAAAATATAAAAAATAAAAGTTTTGTTACTTGTATATATTAGTACAGTATACTAAATTTTGTATGTAGTTCCAGACTACATTCAGTGCAGCCCAGGCAACCCAAAGGTCAGAGGCTCACCTATCACGGTTCTTTTCTGTGTCAAAATCACCTCCATTTCTCTCTTCTAGGTTTCAAATTACATCTCGGCTACTTACTTGAGATTAATTATGTATCACCCAAGGATTTCAATTTTCTGTGTGATTACAGCTTGTCTCCCTCGGCTAGAATATAAGCTTCTTAAGGGCAAGTACTTCTGTTGCCTGGCCCAATTCCTCAAATAAACAATAAAACAAGAAAATATTTGAATCTTTCTCTTCTTTTCTTATCATGTCTTGTGTTATTTCCTGGGTATTTTTCACCCAGTAAGAAAGAAGCACGAGAAAAAGATAAAGCATCTAAAAAAGGACAAAAATCATCTCAAGTAATTATTAAAGAATTTTAGATTTATATGACCTTATAAAAGGTTACCTTAAAGTACACCTAGAAATTCAACATCAGAGTTACTGAAGTAATTTAAAATGCATTACAATTCACAGTCTTAGCAATTTTTAATTTTGAAAAAAGTAGTAAGACTCTTACAGATATCTAAGTCTACATAATCACTCCTGTGGTCTTTTCCTTCATAATTTTGTTCGTCCCAACAGGGCGCACAGCGAAAACTGAAACTCTTGCTTCTCACGGCCTGGGGAAAACTGTACTGCTTAGAAGAGAAGATGGAGAGGAGAGCGGGAGGCGGACCAGGGGTTAAAGACGAAGCGCAGGGGTGGTGGGGAGGTGAGGGAAGAGGAGGGGGGGAGGGAGGGAGAGAAAGAAGAGAGAGAAGGGGGTGGGATAGGAGGGAAGAAGAGAGAGAAAACAACAGAGAACGCCTGAGTGCCGTATGAGAGTTCTTTTTTTCAGAAATGATGCTCTTCTTAAAGTTACTGTAAAATTCAAGTCTGGAAGGGACTGTAAACTGGTTAACCTACTGCATTTAAATAGTCTGTGAAAATGTGGAAGCCTTGGGTAACCATGTAAGACTGTAGCAGTTTTTATACATCTGGATACAATCCTTCATCAGAGGTACGTTTCACAATGACTCTCCTAGATTATGGTTTGTCTATTATTTATTTTTGACCCATGTCTTTTGATAAACAGAAATCTTCATTCTGATGAAGTATAAGGTGATTTTTGTTGTTTGATTTTTGGTGGTGGTTCTTTTAGCATTCTGTGCAAGAATACCTGGCTTAACCTCAAATTCAAGATACATTCTTGTATGTTTCCTCCTTTGTAGTTTCAGCTTTTTACATACATTTCAGTCTAGCATACACCTTGAATAACTTTTTGTGTTTAGTATGAAAGAAGGAGCAGTGTTCACATATATTTGTCCAACTGTTACTGTTACTGTGCTTCTGCCCTATTCAACTAATCTGGCAATACCGTTGACAACCAAATGAATCACACAAACACAAATGGACTTGATTTTACTGACATCTTAGTCTGGATAATCATTTCCAAGCGTAGTATTATACTGTTTAATTACTGTAGTTTTATACTGTCTTATAGTTACATAGGGCAAATTCCTCAACTTTGCTCTTCCCTTCTCAAAAAGGCACTGGGTATTCTTGATTCTTTATTTCCAAGAAAATTTTACAATGAGGCTGTTAATTCCTACAAAAAGAAAACCCTGGTGGAATTACAGCTGGGGTTGCATTTAAGTCTTCAGGTCAGTTTGGGAAGAACTGACATGCTGAGAGTATTGTCTCACAATTCATGAACATATTATATCTATATATTTGCTGAAGTCCTTTCAAATTTTTCTAAGCAGTGGTTAGCAGTTTTTAGTGTTGGGATTTTATATATCTTTCGTCAAAAGTTATTCTAAACTATGTGGAGTTTTTTTTTAGATGCTACTATAAAAGTAGTTTTCCTTTCATTTTATCTTTTTAAAACTAAGTTTTTCTTTCCTTACATACAATATTCAGATCTTAAACATATTATAAGCCAATTTTAGTGAATACATAGTAAGACTCTAAATGCTCCTTTGGATCCTTTCATAGTGAAATTCTTCTTCTAGAGGTAACCACTCACTAGACTTTTACCATTAAAGGGCAGGACACTTTCGCCTTTTATGTAAGCTCATGCAAGTGGAATAAAAAGAATACTTTTTAGATTTGGCCACTCTCACTCAGCATCACATTACTGAGGTTCATCTAGGTTGAGGCATGTATCGCAAGATTATCATTTTAGTGTTGAGTAGCATTCAATATATGACCGTGCCAGAGATCATTTATCTTTATCTATTTTGTTAAGATCTGGTTGCTTCCAGTTTTAAGATAGTATGAATAAAGCTGCTATGAACATTCTTGCTAAAGGCTTTTTGTGAATAATACCTTCACTTCCCTTGGATAAATACTTAGGGATTTAAATGCTGAATTATGCAAATACTTGTTCCCTAAAGTCATTGTGCCATTTTATGGTCTCACTAGTAATGTAAAAGAATTCAGGTTGCTCCATCTTTGTTAACATTTGATGTTTTTATAGCCATGTTAAATTTGGTTATTCTATAGATATGTAAAGGTATGTCATTGTGGTTTTGATTTACATGGGCTGGAAAGTTAATAATGTGGGACATTTTTTCACGTGCTGACTGGGTATTTCTATCTGGACTCTCTTTTCATGATTGAGTCTTGAGTTCTCAAGGAACATTATACATTCTACATACACCTGTGTGTGTGCATGTGTGTGTGTGTGCGGGTGCGGGTGCTGCAGTTCCCCTCTCCTAGTCTGTGGCTTGTTCCTCTAACATGATTTTAAAGATACAGGATCTGGCTATGAATCCCAGGCTGGCTGAGAACTCGTGGGCTCAAATGATCATGTTATCTCAGGCTACCAAGTAACTGGGACTATAGGCATGTGCAACTGTACCCTCTTTTCATTTTCTTGATTTTTTAAAATAAAAAATACAAGTCTCTAATTTTGATTAAGTTCAACTCAGCAATGTTTCTTATATGTTACAAGGAATAAGGTAAGAGATAAAGTTCCTCCCTCTGGCACATCAACACACAGTAGCTCCAGTACCATTTGCCAAAGATGCTGCTCTTATCAAATATCATCTGCCATATGAATATGGGGCCCTCTAGCCTTTCTGATCTGTTCCTTGAGCTGTTTGTCAACATTTGCATATGAATGTTGCCCTGATTTTGTCTTGATTAGCAATGTTTTAAGGAAATTATGATGTCAGGTAAGGTAAAGCCATTCTTTCTTTCAAAATTATTTTGAGTTCTTGGTCTTCTGCCTGTTTCAAAAGAACTGTGAAATAATCTAGTCCGTATCCGTAAGCTTGACATAATTCTGATTGAGACTCTTAAACCTGTAAGTTCTACAATGCCTAAACCAATTTAGGAAGAACTAAGATTCAAATGATAGTCTTAAAAATCGTGAACATGGTATATGTACTTTTTAGATCTTTAACTTATTCACTAGTGTTTTACATTTTCATTATTAAAGTCTTATAATTTTTTGTTAAGCTTAATTATTCCACAGTATTTCATGTTTTTTGATGCTGCTAAAACCAGCACCATCTTGTTCATCGTATTTTCTAATTATTCATTGCTAATGCACAGAAATAAAATTGAATTTTTTGAGATGGCATTTTTTCTCCACAAGCTGCCCTCAAACTTGCAATCCTTCTGCCTCAGTTCCCAAGGAGCTGAGATTATAGACATGTGCCTTTGAATCCAGCTAATCAAATTTTTTAGAAGAACTTTCTATCTTGCAATATAGCTAAAAGTATTTCTAGCTTTAGAGGTTTTCTTGATGATTCCTTAGGACTTCCTATTTACATAAATGTATCAGCTCTAAATTCACTTTAGATCACTCAAGTTTTATGTTTTATTTTTCTCATTTTCTTATAGTGGCCAGAAAATAAAGTGAAAATACGAGACTAGAATTCTTCCCTTAATCTTAATATCAGGGGGAAAGCATTTACAGTAATCTTTCAGTATCAAGTATGTTGTTAGCTGTGAAGTTTTTCGCAAGCCTTCTATCTAAATTGAGGAAGCTGCTTCCTGTTTCTTGTGATTTTTATCATGTGTATTCCATGGTATGAATTACCCTTTTCTGTATCTATGGAAATTACACTGTTTTTCTTGAATCTGTGAACATGGTAAATTCAACAGATTGATTTTCAAGTGTTAAACTAAATTTTCATTTCTGGTACAAATCATATTGACGTTTGGAGAAACGGTGTGGCTCACCTAAAAAATGAGCTCAGGGGCTGGCCTCAGTGGCAACGCCCCAGCACTCCTAGAGGCTGACAGAAGAGGACAGAAGTTTGAACCCAGGCCGACAAGTACTGAGTTCTCCGTGTCACTGCCTTATTTTCCTGTTGCTGACTCCCTATCTTTCCTTACCTAGTATATTCATTCAACTACAACTTTTGTCAATGCATCCTTCGGAATTTTTTGGAGTGCTGGTTTGGTGGTCATGAATTTCTTAGGTGCCCTTTGTCATGACACTGTCTTGCTTGTCCATTAATTTTAAGGATTGTTTTTTGGGGGCTTGAAAACTTTCACCAAGGTTTGTGTTGTAAAGTGAGCAGTATTCTAATGGGTTTTCCTTTGTAAGCGGCTTGTTGCTTTTCCCCAACCACTTTTAATATTCTGTTCTTGTGTTGCACTTCTGGGACTTTCACTATAATGTTTCGCGACGAGGGTCTTTTCTGAATGTGACTATGTGGAGTTCTATAATGCCTCAGTTGTCTGTATATTAAATTCTGGTTAATACCCCCTTCTCTTCTTAATGTATACATGATTAGACTGTTAACTTGTCTTTTATCCCTGATAGTGGTAAGTTGTGTTCTCCACCTTTTGTATCTTTCTCTGTGTCAGTCTAGCCAATCTTTGTCATTTACCTTGCAGCATTTTGTCCTAACAGGTTTTCACCTGACATTGACGGTTTCTGCTCTTACTTTAGCATTCCCTTTCTTTTATTCACTTGAGGGTTACCTTCTGCTTTTCTAGCCTCTTAGGTTAGAATCTCAGTTCATTTACTGTAGATCTTCTATACTAATATAAATATTGCTATACTTCTTCTAGGTACTGCTTTAGCTATATGAATAAATTCTGTCGGATTTAAAGGATATTTTCATTATCACTCAAGTATTTTCTAAATTCTCTTGTAATTTCTTAAAATTTTAAAATCATGAATTATTTAGACATGTATGTTTAATTTTCAACTAGTATTTTGCTAGATAGCTTACTGACTTAATTTCATTTGTTTATAGATAGAAAATATACTCTTACTTTTAAATCTTTATAATTTATTGATACTAATTTTATGGGCTAGTATGTGGTTCAAACCTGTTCAGTGTAACATGTACTTTTGAAAGAAAATTCTATTCTTCAGTTGTAGTGTAATCAATTAGGTCAGAGTTGTTGAAAGGTCTCTTAGTTCCCATCTTTACTGTTTTTGTCAAGTTATTCTATCAATTGTTGACAAACAGGTATTCAAATCTTTTTAAATGTGAGTATGTTTATTTCTCTATCAATTTTTTGCTTCATTTATTTCAAATTCTCTTCTTAGGTATATGCACATGTATCACTCTTTGATTGTTTAGCATTACAAATGTATATAAATAGAGACATTGAATACAACAAAAAAAGAGAAAAGAACCAAACGGTACAGATGTATTTATAAGTAACTAAAAGTTAACTGCTTTAAAGTTGTCATTTTCTCAAAGGCATATTATCTGAACTCAGATGAAACTTCAAACTTTCTCAATATAAAACACAAGACTGCTATCTTTTAGGTTGCACATTTACAGAAAAACTCATATTCAACTACTTGAATAAATACTTGTTTAAGAAATATTAATGAATGAATACGAATCAATTTGTCATTATGATAAAAGGACTTTTCACATAACTCTGGAAGTTTAAAAAAGTACTGAACCTATTGTTAATGAAGACGATGGGTTCTATGCTCTATGCTGGATCAATAAAAAAGCAATTCAGTTCCAGAATGATCTATCATTGTTCCCAGTAATGCTGCTATTCCAGTTTCCTTTCAGTGACCCATCAGTTATGCAACTGCTGTGAAGACAATGAGGAGACTCATTTAGCGACATGTCATTAAATCATTCTAACATGAAGTAAGGTCCAGCAGGTATTATTAAATTAGCCTGAATTTTACAGTATGTTGGTAGCATTTATGTTCATTAACAGCAGAGTTAATGTTTCCTAGAGGATTTTATTGAAGAAAAACAGCTTCAAGGTGATATTTGGACATGATATTATAGTTACTAATTTATACTGCCTTGGATTTTTGTCATTTGTAAATAGTGAGATAAAATGACAGCCAATTAGTTAAGTGTATTTTTTCCCTCTCTGACCCATCATAATAAATATTGTTACAAGCTTTTAACTTACATAAGTTACATGTTTTTATTTCAATGGGAATAACACGTCTTTTAACTCTTGAATTTCCTGAGCTCTTACTCAGGCCCCAAATCAGCTCATGTCATCCATCATACTTCCTCCTAGCAACTGCAGTACAGTGCTCAGGAACAGCAACAATAAAACCACTGACCCTTTCAGTGATGAGTCCTTTTACTTCTTTATTTTATTTTTTATTTTTGTTGGTACCGGAATCAAACTCAGGACCTACTGCTTGCCAGGCAGGCGCTTGTGCCACTGAGCTGTATATCCCGAGCTCTCCTTTTACTTCAAAAGAACCCGCCTCTCTTCACTGAGGCTGTTCTTGCTGCAGTATGATTCTCTCTCTGCTCTACTGTATTTTGGACTTTCTCTCTGGGGACACATACTCCTTGAAGTTTTCAGAAACGTGTCTTTGCCGTGTCTGAGAGCGCCTTTAACTCTTACACACAGCCCTGCGCACTGCACCGCACCGTGCATGGTCTCCGTAACCTCCGTGTCTTCTGCTGTGGCTTGCCTGATTTCCAAAATGTTTATAAAAAGTCGTTCAACAGTGGTCCTACAATTTTTTTTTTTTTCCGGGACCGGGGATCGAACTCAGGGCCCTAGTGCTTAGCGGCAAGCACTTAGCCCACTGAGCTGTACCTCCAGCCCGGTCCTACAAGTTTTACTTCTTTTATACTTCATGTGTCCTCAGATTTGGCATATGGAGTTTCTCAAAACTACAAATATCAGTCCATGTGAATTAGCACTGCCTGGGGTACTGGATAAACGTAAACTCCTACTACTTTCCTCACCCAAATAAAACAAAATGGAAAGAAGTAAGAGCGCAGACTATGAATCTGAAACTAATGCTGAAATACTGTACAGTCATGTCATAGATAAAACTCTCAAGCACGGGTTTAGGGTCACCACTTACTAGGTAACACAGCTTTAGATACAAACTACTTTTCCACAACTTTATAGAATTTAACCTTCAAAGACCTAGAAAACAAACAGGTGGAAACAGGTGGAAGTTGCTAACCCAATTTCCAATGAGGGAATCACTGCAGAGAAAGGACCAATCTAGGTCTTTCGAATTCCTTTTTACTTACAATACTCAACTGACATTTACTGATTTTCTAGTATACCCTATCCGGAACTGAGAATGGCACTTTCATATACCTGATAAATAACAATGGAATAAACATATAATAAGTACTGACTGGCCCAGCTGCTGCGTTATAGCTGAGATCTAGGTGGAGAGAATTTGAAGGCCTGGATCAGGTTGGCAGCCTAGTCTACTCAGTGACACATCATGTAGCAGTTCACAGAACACTTTATACTGAGGGGACTCTGCAGTTATTCTTGTCAACTATTTGTGGTCAAAATGATATGTTAGTTTTCAAAATTTTCTTTTGATCTGAACCTATTTATAGAAGAAGAGTAATAAAATCTCTGACCATGAAGCAGGGCATAGCGGCACACGCCTTATAATCCCAGTACTCTAAGAGAATAAGGCACAATTTGAGCCCAGCCCTGGCAACTTAGTGACTAAACAAGATGCTGTTTCAAAATTTAAAAGAAGGTTGTAGATCTAGCTTAGTGTTAGCATCCCAGGTTCAATTTCTACAGGACAAACATACAACCCACAACAAATACAACAAAACAAAAACAAAAACAAAAAATGTCTCAGTGAGATGTAGTTGAGATCAGAGATGAGATTCATGCCAGGCATGGTGGCTTACCCCTGCAATCCCAGCACTTGGGAGGCTGAGGCAGGAGGAGTGTTGCAAGTTTGAGGCTAGCCTGGACTACAAAGTGAGTTCAAGACCAGCCTGAACTACACAGTGAAACCCTGTCTCAAAAAGGCCCCCCCCCCCAAAAAACCAACCAAACAAAACAAAAAAACCAAAAAAAAAAAAAAACAAACGAAGGTGAGATCCAGGACCACCACTGAAAACCCTTAAAGAATTTACACTATGAAATTCAAATTTGCACCATAAAAAGAGTTATTTCTTGTACCAATTATAAATGGAATATGAAAATCGCAAATTCAAGCCGGGTGTGGTGGTGCAGCCTATAATCCCAGCACTCGTGAGGCTGAGGCAAGAGAATTGTTGCGAGTTCGCGACCAGCCTGGGGTCACAAAGTGAGCTCATGGCCAACCTGAACTACAGAGAGAGACCTTGTCTCAAAAAAAATAAATAAAATAAAATCACAAATTCATGACTGAACTGGCCTAAAAGGATACTGTGTTTATCAATAGATGCTACTAAACATACATTATAATAAGAAATGCTCAATCTAAGCTAACACTTTCACCTTTCAAAAATGTCAAGACTTTACAGAGGCCAGAAATTCAACTACCACTTTTCTACTGACCTACTGTGACCTAAATAAGCACTTACATGTTTTGGTTCTCTGTATCTGACTAGCCACGGGCAGTGTGCTGGTAAATATTTAACTGGTTAAAAAAGACAGACCTGATTTGCAGCATTTTGGGGTTTCCACGGTACATACACTTCTCTGATACAGTTTTTAAGCTATCAATGTGATGTCAACTACCTTGCAATAATTACAAAAATGTAAAATACTTAGCTATTGTAAGTTGGTAAGAAATGGTAATACATACCACTTGTTATTTAAAAAACGCCTATAATGAAACACTAGTGAACAAAATGACAGACCACGAATTTTATTCTTCTGTGGGAAGCATGCAGACATTCTTTTCAGAAATGATAGGCACTTTAGAGAGGGGTAGGAACTTCAGCTACTTTGTTTCTAGTTAAAATGGAAGTGGTTTATCAAAATCTTTGCTGATAAAGATAGTATCTCAAAATGGAGGGTGAACAGTTTAAACAAAGGGAACAAAAGAAAATAAAGTATGTTTAACTGCTAAAAAATTATATGTAGTCAAGGAATTAAATGAATACATAATGGTAAAATAATATGGATTTATACCTTTTTAATTATCAGAAAAGTCCTTACTTAAGTGTTTAAAAATCATCTCCTCGGGCTGGGTATGTAGTTCCATGGTAAAAAGCTTGCCTGGGACACGCAAGGTCTTGAGTTCAACCCCTAGCACCACAGGAAAAAAAAAGAATCAACTCATCGCTTTTTGTATTCACAAAACTTACTTGACAGCCTGGTAATCCGGTATCTCTGCTGTACAAGGAAAATGAGCCTCTTTCTGATGTTTTTCCTACAGAATAAAGAAAACAACTTTACATTAAAAATCTTTATTTACTGACAATTCAACTTCTAGACTATTCAGGGCAATTATTGGGAGATTTGAAAATTGAAAAACTTAGAAACCAGGAATAAAATTTAAATAAATTCTAAAAAGCATACTTTAATTCTAGTCAGTTTAACACTTAACTCCTTCTTTACATAAAATAGCATGTACAGACCTTCTTGTGAATGTATAGCTGTGATAATACACTCAAAAGAATAAGAACAGATGTCTAAATAGTCTACAATACAACCCATGTACCCACAAGCAAAAATACTTTCCCATATTTGCTTCAAATTGAAACTTCCTCGTCTCCTCTCTTTCAGAAATTAAAATACTGTAAGTACAGCTTAACCAAAAGCCCAAGATAATTATTATTCAGTTGGTGTGTGTTGTGTATATTTTGTACTTTTAAATATAGAGTGGTACACTTTGGTTCAGAAACAATGTGTTCTATCCTTTGGGAAGATGGTCACATTTGTGTTTGTGTAGAAAAGACACCTGTGGTCCTGTGTCACATTTGTGTTTGTGTAGGAAAGACAGCTGTGGCCATTTGTCACCTGATGCAGTTCACAAACAAGAACAAAATTCTGTCAAACAGTTCTGCTTGTGAACCAAATTGTTTGCAAACAAAAGCATTTAAGAACCGAGGTATCACTGTATATTGACACACTCAAATGATACATTACTGTTTAATGCACTGAGGTAGATGGGATTATTTCGAAACTTGTCTTTACATGCAACCTTATGTTTCTGACATATAGTATATACTGATAATAGATACTAGGTTCACTCATTTTTAGTTACAAAATGTCTCATTATACAAATGAAAGCAGTTTATCTATTCCTTCAATGAAGGACAATTCATTATTATGAACAGTGCTGAAACAAATATCTTTCAACATATACACAAAAGTTTCCCCAAGATAGATACAAAAGAGTGGCAGTGGTGAAGTAAACAATGTGTATTATCAGCTTTACAGGCATTGCCTTTGTATTCTCTGAGGTCCTGGTGTCAATTTATACCCTTTACAGCAATGTGTAAAGAGTGCTTGTGGGGACAGTGCTCACTATTAACATGTTCACGATGGGGCCATAGTTCATGTATCTTGCTGCTGGGTAGCTCTGAAACACCAAGGGTATATGCATGACTGTGCATGGGACAAGCTCTTGGTGCTGACAAAAGATAAAACTCTCACTTGTTCTAAATAAGTTAGTTTATGTATGCTCTGTAAAGTCAATTCCAAATATGATGTGATTTTTTATATGGTTTTAACAAAATCGTCCCTCACAAGTACATATGTTGTTTTAAAAGATTTCTAAAAACAGATCGCGATTTGATGGTAATATAAAAAACAGGCAAAATAAACAAAATGACTCTCCTTTCCAAGGTAAAAATAATAACTGTTTAAATCTGATAAAGCTACTCAAAAGATTTAAAATTAAGACTATGTGGAGATGACCATAATTGTATACTACACACACTGAGTTATCAGCTTATAAGTATATAAAAATGTATAGTTTATTAATTTAAAAATCTGTACAAATGTATTGGATACTCAAAATTGTTTGCTGAAAACCTTATAGATACATGTAGTTAAATATAAGTTTTAGGTCTTTTTCTTAAAAGAATATATGCTATACTGGTTAACTGATGTAAGTATCTGAAATCTCTAAATCTGGGATCTGCTAATTCCTTAGATATAAAATGATCCTGTAATAATAAAACAAGTTATGAAACACATAACAGTTAACAGATAAAGATATTATTGCTGAGTCCAATAAATATATTATACAATGCCTTTTAAGAAAGGTACTCTAGCTACTAGGGTGACCCACTATTTCAGGTCAAATAATGCCAACACAAAAGTAGATTTACAGAAAAAGCTTAGTCTGTTTAGTCTCACCATAAATTAATATATTCTACATACAGAACTTTAACTTGTCAAATATAGTTATGAAGTGAGAAATACGTAGTTTGCAAAGGATGTACCTTTTAAAATAAGACCTTTTGGTAAGAGTTGAAGTGATGTTTTGTGGTTTTGGATTCTTCTCTTGGATGACCTGCCTCAAAAAAACTATTAAAGGACTGTAATACATACAGTTGTGGTATATACCCCTCCCCACCATGATTCATCAAAATGGATCAGAGACTCCTGGAAATAAAGAGGGGAAACTGAAGGGAAATGCCAATTCTGAATAACTGAAAGAGAAGAGTTTACTGGGAAAATAATAAAGGATGGCCTATATATATACTTTGGTGGTGTATCATTTTTCACTGAGATGAATTAACTCATAAGATATTAAAATCATTCTCAGAACTTATCTTTAGTTTTTGAAAATTATTGCTTTTAGAAATGAACCCTGGCCTCCTGGTAGGACAGAATGGGAGACTATACCAACATTTTATGCAAATATGAAATGAAGGGCTACAACCAGTGCCTTTAGTCATTCACCCCAATATACTATTGACTTAGAGCCTGTCATATTCACAAAGCTCTTGCTGCTTTGCAAATTTCTCTTCTTGAAACATTGCTTTTTCTTGAGTCAAGATCTCTGTGTTCCAGGAAGGCCTCCAACTCGCTATGTGGTCTAAATTAGTCCGGAACTCACCCTCCTCCGGCCTTGCCTCCTAGACTGTTGGAATTACAGGCATGTGCTGTCATACTTTGCTTTGAAACATTGTTTTAACAACCAGCACATGCTTAAAGCCATGATATAATCATCTTATAGTGTATGCATACATCACATGCCCCATAAATACACATAATTACTTAAAATTAAAATTGTTAAAAAGGATTAGAGCTAAGTAACTACAGGGTACTATATTTGCATTCAAATGTGCCAGGAAAAACCTTTTTCTTATTTTTTATGAAAAATCTTTTAAGAACCATGTAGATGACAGAAAGGAAACAAAATGATACATTAGTCCCATTTTTAAATAAAATGCTTTATTAGTTATTTTATAAAATAACTGGGTTTCAATATGGTGTTTTCATAATGCATATATTTTGAACATATCCATCCCCAATTACCTATTCCTACACCGTCTCCCTATTTCCCTCCCTCTTGTCTAGTAAAAGTCTCCCTTCTGTTTTCTTATTATGTTTTTCAGATTCTACACGTAAGGGAAAACATGTGATACCTGTCCTTCAGTCTGGCTTATTTCACCTAGTATGATTGTCTCCAGTTACATCCATTTTCCTACAAATGACGTAATTTCTGTCTTCTTTATGATGGAGTACTTAATATTCATTATGTGTGTATATACATATACATGTACACCACTAGTTATGTAAATAATCTATAGGTGGGCATTTAGGCTGGTTCCATACCTTGGTTGTCACGAACTGTACTGTATTACACATGGGTATGCAAGTTTACGCTGACTTTAATTCTTTAGGGTGTATTCCAAGAAATAATATAACTGGGTCATATGGCAGTTTTAGTTTTAGTTTTTGGAGGAAACCGCATTCTGATTTCTTTAGTGAATGTACTAATTTATATTCTCATGAGCAGTGCAGGTCCTCTTCCCAAACCTCTCAAGCACTGCTTTTATATCCCTGATGATAGATATTTTAACTAGAGTGAGATGGAATCTCAATGTAGTTTTGATTTACACTTCTCTAATGGAAATGACTTACTGGCTGTTTTCACTTCTTTTAACAAATGGCTTGTACAATTCTTTTGCTCATTTACTGACAGGACTATGTGACTATAGTTTTTTTCTAGTTTTGTGAAGAATACTATTGGAATTTTGATGGATTACAGTGAATCTGTTGATTACTTTTGGTAATGTGCCCATTTAAACAATATTAATTCTGTTGATCCATGAATACAGATCTTCCCATATTTTAGTGTCTTCAGTTTCTTTCTTTAATGTTTGTAATTTCCACTGTCATGATCTTTCATCTCCTTGGTTGATCCCTAGATATTATTATTATTTTTTACAGCTACTGCGAATGCAATTGTTTTCATGATTTCTCCACTAGTTCACCTGATGGTATATAGAAAAGCTACTGATTTTTAATGCTGACTTTATATCCTGTCTTAGCTTTATCTTTAATAAATTACAATTTTAAAACAGAATCATAGTTACCTATGGGGAGCGCTATCCACTTAACAGACTGTTTAAAAAATGCAAAGATCTAAATTTACTTTCCTGTGTCTACTAAAATTTCTAAACCTCCTGTCCCTTTCAAAAAGGATATTTAATTCAGAGAAGATAAAAACTTAACACATTAATTGAAAACACTAAAAAGTAAAAGTTTCTTTTCAAATACAAAATTGGTAACTTGTTTTAAAATTGATAACCTATTCAAATGAGATTCTGAAATATAAATAAATTTTTATTTCACCTTCCATTTTATTAGGAACTAGTTATTTTCTCAGGATCTTAAAAGTTTGGGAACTCCTAGAATATAATAATGCGCATTTTAATCCGAGATTCTGAAGGTAGTCATCTTTAATTCTTTCAAAATTATTTTTCATAATAACTATTATAATAAATTATAATTAATCATATGATTCTCTTTATTGTAGGTGTTTGACAAATAACCTCTGGCTACTCTATTATGGGTTTCTGCTATCTTTTATAAAAATGTAGTCAGTATGTACATAATTTTAACTGGTAAACTTTAGCTGAACAGAGTTCAGGAACTATTAGTAACTTCACATGTGTCATTCCCTGAAACATCTAGGAAAAATTATTCCAAAGAACTTACTGAGATATTGCAGTATCAGGGCCTTAAGTTGAAGATGTGGATTGGGGTCAGGAGTGCATGTGTGTCACAGGCCTCGCTGGCTGGCTTTTTAGAATAATGTTTTCAAATGTGTAAAACAATACATGCCAAGATACGATCAAAATATATAACACATGTTTAAATTTAAAAATAATTATTCCAGTAAAAGATATAGTGACACTTTTTTATGGTTCTTGCCACTTTCTGAAACAGTTTAAAGAAGTCCTACTTAGTGAGTGTCTTATTTACATGAGGTGTGATCCAAAATGTAGTGAATCCTGATGCCCAGCTCTGTTCACTGAAAGGCACAGTAGTAAAAACGTTACAGTGTATCCTCATCCACGTTATTCATAAATCTGGCACCATATGATTTCTGGCTCTTCCCAAAAGTGAAAAAGATCTCGAAAGGTAAACATTTTGAATCTACTAAGAACAAAAGCAGTCAAGACAGTGAAACCAAAGACATTGCTGAAAGAGAACTTCCAGAGTTGCTTCAGAACACGGTAAGAATGATAGTGTAAGAGTGTTTGAAGTAAGGGGGTCTATTCTGAGGGGGAATTAATGCCAAGGTGTTTCACAGGGTACTAAATTTTTTAAAACATTATTTTTCATCACAATTCCTAGCATTATAAATTGATATGCAATCATTCACGTTTTTAAAAAAATCGTAATTTATCATATTAAATAGATCTACTAGTAGGCTTATTAATAATAATTTAAAAACCTAAATGATAGTTTATTCTATTAATGACAGAAATCATAGGTACTGTCAGGAATATTTTGCTCTCCTCCTTCAAAATTGAAGAGTCATGTTAAATTTTACTTAGGGATTCATAAAAATGAGATAGTAATTTTCTTTTGTCCAAGCGCACTGATTTTCCCTTTATCTTAAATTCCTGAAACCCAAGATCAGAACCTTAGACAGGTAGAATAGCAATGTATCATTGGATAATATACAAGTATCTACCTACATATGTATAAAGCCAGCAGACATATTTAATATCTTATGTGTACAAATATATTTTAAGTAGATTTATCTGGCCTACATTGACAAGACTTATTATTTTCTGATCCCAAACTAAGAACTGCTCCTGAAATGATTTTGATTAATCTACATAGTATTTAAAGATAATCATTCAAACAGTAAATTTATGAAGTTCAAGAAATTATTTTCCCTAGTGCTTGTACAAGACACATGAATTATGAGTTGCAATAGTTACTATAATGAATATTCACAGAATTTTAAAAATTCTGTCATCTCTAATTGTTATGGTGTTTGTCTTCATGTCATCCCAAATCCTCATGAAGTCATGAGGTGGGTAGTTTGCACACAATGTCAGGGAGGGAAAGAGGCCGCTGCTCCCCCATTTTGCTCTTGTTGCTTTTGCTGTTTTCCGCCACCATGAACTGGAGCCCTCTGCCGTGTGCCACTCTGCCTTGGAACCAGCTGAATATGGACTGAAACCTCCACAAACCGTAAGCTAAATAAACCTTTCCTTCCTTCATTTTGGGTGTCACGTACTTTGTTTCAGCAACAAAAGAAATGAGGGCAGAATTTGGTACCACAGAAGTGGGGTTGTTGCTGTGACTATACATGATCATGTGTTTCAAAAGTCTTTGGAAATGGCTTTTGGGAAGTGTTTGCAAAGTTCAGATATGTGGCCTGAAAGAGCAGAGCTGGAATGCCTTTCGGCTGTTCTGTATGGGAGATTCTGGTCAGAGCTCAGAAGACCAGAAGGCTGATAGAAATCCTGCTGGTAAAGACTGGGTTCAGGAGGTTTCTGCTGGGAAGAAGGACTGCATTGGTTGTTGGACTCCAGATGATCTATGTTATGGCTTGGCAGAAAGCTTGTCTGCATTTTGCTTGTGTCCAAAGACTTCACCTAAGACTTAAGGGCGATGGACTAATTAATCTGGCAGTAGAAATTTGAAGGCAGTTGAATGTTGAGGTGGTGGCATGCCTATAGTTGGGGGCTTTTAGCCAGATTTATGTTGAGAATCAAGAGTAAAGAGCCCAGCAGGATGATTTAAAATACTGTGAGGTTGGCCAAAAAGGAAGCTCCAGTAAAGCTGTGGACTGCAAAGATAGAGCTGAGGAGATCTCCATCGCTTAGAAGGAACAAGAGAATGGAAAAGATGGCCTGAGGGTATCACAAGAAACAGCAAGTCTCCAGCCTTTGCAGCCTCAAAACAGCAAAGAAAGACTTTGCTTTGAGAAGAAAGCTGCAGAGTGCCAGGTTCCAGAATGGCCAATGTGGGCACTCCAGGTTACAGAATGGTGGTGATATAGAGAATCTGTTCCTCAGAACTGGATTCAGAATGCCCAGCAATCTAGGCACTCGACTCCTATGGCCAAGAGAAAGGCAAGTTGGTTTTAGGTGCATACACAGTGTAAGAGTTCTGAGGTAAAGAAGGCTTCCACCTCAATTTCAAAAGGTCTAAGAGGCCAGGCAACATGCCCCTTAGAGGGCAGTGCGTGAAGCTGTGTGAAGTGAAAGGTGCACTGGAGAACCCAGAAGTTTGGAAAAGCCAGGAATGTGGAGAGTATACGGAAAGCCATAAGGAGGAACAAAAGCAGGCCTAAGAGAGAAGCCCTCGGAGCTGTAACCCCCACAACTGCCATTAAGAGTGGAGTTACTCAAGCCCTTTGGAGCTCACAATGTGTCACAGATTGCTTCAGATGCTGGACATGGAAGTACAGGACATAATGTTAGCCCTGCTGGATTTGGGGCTTGCTTTGGTCCCAATGCTTTATATCACCTTGTTTATACCTTTTGGGATGGTAATGTTTATCTTGTACCATTGAATGTTGGAAATGTTTAACTTTTCATTTATAGAGGGGTTCACAGCTAAGAGTTTGTCTTACATCTCTGAGTAGACTTGGGACTTGTACTTTCAGCAATGCTGAAACTGTTAGGACTTTGGCAACTCTTGTCAATGAACTAAATGCCTTTGCATGAAATGAGGTGCATGAGTCTTTGGGGGGCCAGGGGTAGAATGTTATGGTTTCTGCATGCATACCCCCCCAAATCATGCAGTCATGGGGTACTTTGCACACAATGTAAGGGAGGGAAAGAGGCTGCTTGCCACTGCTCCTCCATTTTGCTCTTCTTGCTTTTGCTGTTTTCCGCCACCATGAACTATTGCCCTCTGCCATGTGCCACTCTTGCCTTGGAACCAGCTGAATATAGACTGAAACCTCCACAAACTGTAAGCTAAATAAACCTTTCCTTCCTTAATTTTGAGTGTCACATGTTTTGTCTCAGCAACAAGAACAAAGTAACTAAGACACTAATGTAATTCAAGTTACAACTAGTGTTCACCTAAGCTGTGAAAATACAAATGACTATTAATACAATAACCTATAAGGAATTCTTCAAAAGATAATTTAGGCTAAATTCTTTTGTCAAAGGATTCAACTGGCAGTAAAACTGAAGCTGGAGAATAAACAGGGACAGTTCCATACCCCTATTCTTCCTTGATCCAGTAATAAACATTCAGTATCTCACTAGTAAGGAGAACCGAAGTTTGACGTGTTCTGTCAAACATCTATCGACTTGTCATTCTGAGAATGGAATTACAAAATGAGTGATATATAAGCTGTTGCCTTCCAATATATGCCAACTAGTGGAAAAAGGTTACACACTACCAGCAGACCAGTTTATCCAACAGTACATATGTTTAAAAAATTAACCCCTAGCAGGTGGATGGTGCCCCAATCCTTGCTGAAAATGCTAATCAGTTTTTTTCTTACTTTATATGCATATTTAGACTAAAGCAACTCTATGCAGCAAGGTCTGCTGTTGTGAGACCTGGATCCAAAGTGAAGCACAGTATAGGTGGTGGCAAAGGATTTGATTAGGAATCATCTAGGGCTAGGGCAATTTTCTAAGGGCCACCAAATAAGGAAGGAGACAATTGTTGTTATTTAAGTGGAGAAATTTGTACCTTATGGTCATACAAAAATGGAAATAAAACTATCCATTATTTCACAGAAGGGTCTTTGGAGTAGTTGGCCTGAATGAAAATAGAGCCTTTTACAAAAGTAATTTTCCAACAGAAGTGGTCTAATGGATAAGCTGTATAATGCTGTGCACAATTTTACAACTGACAACTATGCTGTTGCTTAGACTTAGATCACACTATCCTGTGGTTACAACAAAAACTGACCTCAAAGGTAAAAGAGAAATATACTGGCACAGACAAACTTGATTAAACACACACAGAGTCTAAGACCAGAGTTGGACCTTTCCTTTCTTAGTGACAATCTAGTAAGGAACATGAAATCTTGTGATAGTCAAACAGATATTCTTCATTTAATGACCTACCTGTTTAACAACTGTTCAGACTTGGACTGAAGTGCACTCTTTGGACTTACGACCCATCTCTTTTTTGGGTACTGTTCTATACATCTTGTTTATACAGAAAACCTGTTAAGCTATGAAAACTTAAACACACTAATCCATTCATGAAGTTCAAACTATTGGGATCCAGTCCCATTCAAAAGAACAAACCTCCGAATATTGCTGCATTGAGGCCCAAACAAGGGCTTTGCTTTAGTCTAAATTTGCATATTAAGAATAAAACATTTATATATACCATTATAATTTTTGCTGAGTGCACGATACAGTACTATAGCTTTATATTCTGTTATACATTATAGTACTGCATGTAAGAGTTACACAAATAAAAGCAAAGTCATCTGGTTGGAGTTTCCTTTGACCATTTCTTTGTTCTGAATATTGTGATGTACGTACTACACACAATTCCTCATTTAGCGATCAACTTACATAATGAGCTAGTCACAGGACTGTAGCTTGGACCTTAAATGTGGAATGCCTGTGTTCAGGATTTCTACCTTTCATGGTACAGAAAGGTACCTGTTATCGTTTGTATTTTTATCTGACCCTTACAAGCTCATGTGTTTAATGTCTGGGCCTCAATGCACCAATAATGAGAGGTCTGGTCTTTGAATGGGACTGGATCCCAACAGTTTGGACTTCAAGAATGGATTCTATGTTTTAACAGCTTAATAGGTCTGAGGCAAGGGCTTTGCTATAACAGCAAGCTTGCTCTCTGTTCCCTGGTTCCTCCTAGTGAACAGCTTTCTTACACCACTTGCAACCTACTATGATGTTTCGCTTCATCACAGGCCTAAAACCAACTGAGCCAAGTAATCATGAACTAAAAACCCCTGAAACTATGAGCCAAAACACAAAGCTAACACAGTAGTTCAGTTTTAATTGTTTAATCAGGGCTAGGAAAAATGAGAGTAGAAGGAAATGGTCATCGGACTTCAGAGGCTACCTAGTCGAACTGTTAGCCAAAGTGGTACTACTTTGAACACGAATAATCTCACCAAAAGAGAATCACTGGTAATTGTCTTCAATTTTGTATCTATAAAAATAATACTGAGGAGCCTAAAAACCAGAATGGGGATGTTTGGTCTATTCACATTATAAGATTTGCAAATCTATTGTGCCAAAGACAAATCAGACTACACTGCTTGATGATCCCACGGAAGAGATCTGTGAGCAAAAAGGTATTGTGAAGAATGAGTACAAAAGTATTAGTGAGCTTCATTAAAGGCTCTACAATCAAATAAACTTGTGAAACTCTGGAAACAACAACAAACCCTAAAGGTAAAAGTAAAGTGATGTATTAATTACCTTGCTATAAGGAAGAAGTCATAGCCAATAGAAAATTAGAAATAGAAAATAGAAATTCCAACAGTAACATAAAACCATGCCAAAACTATATGATCTCTCAGTTGCTCTTATTTAGGAAGAGACGACTGAGAAACATAAACTCGTACTGCAAATATATTTATTAACGAAAAAAATGTAAAGACATTTTTGGCAAGTAAGTTTCTACCGAGTCACAGTAAGTTCATGTTTACTACATATTTGGACATTTTATAACAAAATGACTGTTCACATCTTTCCCTCATTTTTATTTATTTTATTAAATTTATTTTAAAAATAAAAGAAGGAAAACATTAACAAACAGGCATCCATTTATAAAATAGCATAAGAACAATAAAAACAACACAGAATTACAGAAAAAGAGGTAGGAAAATAACAATGGTTGTTGTATTATGCATTCATGTCTTAAAAGTCATTTCTCAGGAAAACAAAGAGAGACATGCAATAGGGATCAAACAAGTAATCACTAACTGCTCCCTTCAGTTAAGGGAATAGACGACAGCAGTAATACTGTTAGCTATCCTATACATACATACATACATGATTTCCCCTTGTTTCCCTTTTCCTTTCCCACATCCCAGTTGTCCTTGACTTTTGAGTATTTTCCTTTCATTTCACAATGTCTATCATAGCTCCAGGTTTTTATTCACTCTTTCAGATTGACACTAGTGAGACAATACATTGCTCACACATGCAGGTCTGATTTATTTCACTTAAGAGTATGGTTGCTAGTGGTGACGATTTACCTATAAAAGCCTTGAGTTTATCTTTCTTTATAGCTATTATTCCATTATATAAAAGTACCAAAATTTTTTCTATCCAATCCTTAGTGGATGGACATTTGGGTTACTTCCATAGTTTAGCAATTACAAATTGTGCCGCTATGAACATGGGTGCACATATATCGCTGTGACATGATGTTTTCAGATCTTCCGGGAAAATACCCACAAGGAGAATAGCTGGGTTGAATGGGACTTCTAAACTTAGCTTGTTGAGGAAATCTCCAAATTGGTTTCACCAGTCTGCATTCCCACCAGCAGTAGAGAAGATTCCTATTTCTCCACAACCTAGGAAGCATTTCTTATTGGTTGATTTCTCAATGACAGCTACTCTTACAGGGGTAAGGTGAAATCTCTATGTTGTTTTAATTTGCATTTCTCAAATGACGAATGATGTTGAACACTTTCTCATGTATTTATCTGCCATTTGGATTTCCTTATCTGCGAAGTGTGTATTGATCTCAGAGGCCCATTTTTGGACTGGGTCTTTGCATCTGGAGGAACTGATGTTTCCTAATTCTTTGCATGTTCTAGATAGAAGACCTTTCTCGGAGGAATAGTCAGCTACATTTTTTTCCCAAGTTGTGGGTTTTCTTTTTATTCTGCTAGAGATTTCTTTAGATGTGCAGAAAGTTTTCATTAGGATGAGATCCCAGTTGTTGATTCTTTGAAGTATTTCACGGGCAGTTTGGGTTTTGTTCATGAACTCTCTGCCTACTCCTATGTCTTCAAGGTTTTTACCTACTTTCTCTTCCAATAGATTTAGTGTTTCTGTTTTAATATTGAGATCTGTGATCCATTTTGACTTCAGTTTGGTGCATGGTGATAGACTTGGGTCTCTTTTCAGTCACTGGCAAGTGGCAAACCAATTTTTCCAGCACTATTTATTAAACAGGCTATCGTTATTCCAGTGAGTGTGCTTGGCCCCTTTAACAAAGACTGGGTGGCTGAGTGTGTTTGTGGATGTGTCTGTGTCTTCCAGTCTGTTCCATTGATCTTCTGGTCTGTTTTTTAGCCAGTACCATATTGATTTTTCAAACTAGCCTTGTAGTATAATTTCAGGTCAGGGGTTGTAAATCCACCTGACTTGTCCTTGTTTTCCAGGATTGTGTTGGCTATTCTGGGTCTCTTCCAGTTCCAGATGAATTTAAGGAATGTTTTCTGTAGATCTGTGAGATATTCTAGTGGTAGTTTAAAGGGAATTGGATTGAATCAATACAACGTTGGTAGTATGGCCATTTTCAGAATGTTGGTTCATCCGATCCATGAGCAAGGAATGTTTTCCCATTTATTGAAATCCTCTTCAAACTCTTTTTCAGAGTACTGTAGTTTTCAATGAATAGATCTTTTACTTCTTTTGTTAGATTGATTCCTAAATATTTCAATTTCTTGCAAGCTATTGTGAAAGGTATGGTTTCCTTAATTTCTTTCTCAGTCCGTTTGTTGTTTGTGTACAGGAAAGCTATTGATTTTTGGGCATTGATTTTGTATCTAGCTACACTGTTGGGTTTGTTGATCAATTTAAGGAGTCTTCTTGTGGAGTTTTTGGGGTCCTCCATGTAAACTATCATGTTTCTGCAAATAGCAAATGTTTTGCTTCTTCCTTTCATATCCTTATTCCTTTCATTTCTCTCTCTTGTCTAATTGCTCTGGGTAATGTTTCCAGAACTATGTTCAATAGGAGTGGTGACAGCGAACATCCTTGTCTTGTTCCTGATTTTAAACTGAAAGCTTTAAGTTTTTTTTCATTTGGTACGATGTTGGCTGTTGGTTTGTCACAGATGGCTTTGATCAGGTTGAAGTAAAGACCATCCAACTCCTATTTTCTGTAGAGTTTTTTTTTTTACTCATGAATGTATGTTGGACTTGTCGAAAGCTTTTTCTGCATCTACTGAGATGATCATGTGGTTTTTGTCTTTGGCTCTATTGATATGGTGTATAACATTTGTTGATTTGCTAATATTGAACCATCCCTGCGTCCCTGAAATGGATCAGACGTGGTCACGGTATATGATTGTCTTGATGATTTGCTGCATTCTATTTGCGAGTATTTTATTCACTATCTTTGCATCTATATTCATTAGGCTGATTGGTCTGTAATTCTCTTTCTTGGTGTTGGGTCTCTCTCTGGTTTTGGTATCAGTGTAATACTTGCCTCCAGAAATGAGTTAGGGAGAATTGCTCCCTTTTCAATTTCATTAAAGAGTTTGAGAAATGTTGGTATTAAATCTTTCCTGAATTTTTTTTTTAGAATTCTGCTTTGAATCCATCAGGGCCTGGGATTTTCTTTGTCGGCAAGCTTTTAATCACATTTTCAATCTCATTAATTGATACCGGGTTGTTCAGGATTTTTGTATCTTCCTGGTTCAACTTTGGTAATTCGTACATTTCTAGGAATCTGTCCATTTCTTCTGAGTTTTCTATCCTGTGGGAGTAATGATTTTCAAAGTAGGCATTAATGATCTTCTGAATTTCTGTAGGATCTGTAGTGATTTCATACTTTTCGTTCCTTATTGCATGATTTTGAGTTCTTTTTGATAAAGTTGGCTTGGAGTGTATCAATTTTCCTTATTCTTTTGAAGAACCAACTCTTTGATTCACTTATTTTTTGTAGGGTTTTCTTCATCTCAGTTGCATGAATTTCTCTCCTGATCTTTATAATCTCCTCCCTTCTTTGGGCTTTGGGCTTCATTTGTTCTTTTTTTTTTTTTTT